>JBCNJP010004167.1:0-54769 GCA_039602395.1 Deinandra increscens subsp. villosa
GCCCCTTCCTCGCCGGAAAACGTCATCGGCTTGCAGTCCATGAAGGACTTAAACGTGCAGTGATGGAGGTTTCCTGATGCATAAATAGTTCGGGTTTTAATATTGCATAATCATGTAAGTCATGGCATAACATTCAAATAAGTTGCGCAACTTTGGGTTTTGGTCTGGCTACAGTTTCGCTACACAGTTTCGCTACGCAGTTTCGCTATGTGCACGGGCAGCACTTTCGCTAGGGAATACCCGATGACACAGTTTCGCTAGCTAGTTTCGCTCGAAACTGATGACACAGTTTCGCTAGCATAGCTTCGCTCAAAACTGGTTTGAACTTTCGTTCAGGGACAGGGTCTATGGTTGTTTCGCTCGGTAGTTTCGTTACTTAGTTTCAACGGCGACACTATAGTTTCGCTACATAGTATCGCTGTATGAATATTCAAACAGTTTCGCTACATAATTTCGCCCAGAGAACATACAGTTTCGCTAGTCGCGAAGAAACTCGTTTTTAAGACCAAAAATCAATCTAACAGCTTCCATACATCATGTAATTCAATATCTAGCATGCATAAACATTTACCAACATCACAGAAGCAAATTTAACACCTTAAACATGAGTTTTCATCATCAAATCACCAAAAACACCTCAAAACTCATTTTTAGCACAAAGTTAACCTAACTAGCATGAATCTTCATTATGGCTTGATTTCACACGTAAAGTTACAGACTTTATGATAGATCTAGCATTCCTAAGCATCATACTACAAGCATACACGATTTCATGAAGATCTAAGCATGCTTTTTAAGAAAACTCATAGAAAAGGCATAAAAATGGTTTTTGGAGACTCACGGTTTGATCTAGGATCCGAATGGGTGATGTCTCGAGGCTGAGATCACGACGGCTCGTGGTGTTTCTCGGCTGACCAGAATTCAGGAGAATGTGTGTGTGTTTTTGAGAAATGATGTAAGTAAAATGAGAAGATTAGGGTTTTATAAAATATATAGGTCAGGAGCTAGTTTCGCTGGCAGTTTCGCTGGCCAAGCGAAACTGACTCTGAATTCATGTGAATCGAAAGTTTGGCTACCGATACCGAGCGAATCTACAGTTTCGCTCGGTAGTTTCGCTGGCAACCAAAAGGGCCAATTTTCAAAATTAATTAATTAAACACGTTGCACATAATAACAATAAATAAATAAACACATAACACATATGGACGGGTTCGGTGATCAACCAACGGTCGTGGACGTATTCGGCCTAGTTAAGCATTAGTTACTAAGTTATCACTTATAACGTAACTAACGGAGATTGTCTAACGGAAGTTAACCTCGGAATTCTCGGATGTCACATCATCCCCTTGTAAATGGAATTTTCGTCCCGAAAATTATTCTTGCGTTGTAGCGTTCGTAGCCTCGGCTGTCGTTGTTGCTGTAGTTGCTGGGGAAAGAAAGCAAAAGTTTTAGGGTCGCCACATCCTCCTCCTGTTAAAGGAATTTTGGTCCCCAAAATTAAATCATACCTTGAGTTTCCGTGGACGTTTGCTCGAACAAGTGAGGATACTTTTTCTTCATTTGATCCTCTCGTTCCCAAGTATATTCAGGTCCACGCTTTGAGTTCCATCGAACCTTTATGATCGGAATCTTGCTACATTTCAGGGCTTTCTCCTCGCGTCCCATGATTTCTACCGGTTGCTCGATAAATCTCAAATGTTCATCAATTTCCAATTCCTCCAAAGGAATTATTTCGGTGTCTTCAGCCAGACATTTCTTCAGATTCGAGACGTGAAACACGTTGTGAACTCCATCGAGTTCTGCAGGGAGTTGTAATCGGTAGGCCACCGGGCCTACTTCCCCAATGATTTCAAATGGACCGATATAGCGAGGATTCAGCTTTCCACGCTTTCCGAAGCGTATCACTCCTTTCCAGGGAGATACCTTCAATAGTACCTTGTCGCCTACCTCGAACTTCAAAGGTTTACGGCGTTTGTCCGCATAGCTCTTTTGCCTATCACGTGCTGCGGCTATCCGCTTTCTGATTTGAATAATTCGTTCAGTCGTATCATGAATGATTTCCGGTCCGGTGAGTCCTTTCTCACCCGTTTCGGCCCAACACACGGGCGATCTACATTTTCTGCCATAAAGAGCTTCAAAAGGTGCTGCACCGATGCTCGTATGATAACTGTTGTTGTAGGAGAACTCCACCAACGGAAGGTGAGCCTCCCAGTCTTTACCGAAGTCTAAAACGCAAGCTCGAAGCATATCTTCCAAAGTTTGAATAGTTCGTTCCGTCTGACCATCGGTCTGCGGGTGATAAGCTGTACTCATATCCAGTCTGGTTCCCAGTGCTTCTTGCATAGATTGCCACAGTCGGGAAGTAAATCGAGGATCTCGGTCGGAGATAATGGTCTTAGGCACCCCATGAAGTGCCACAATTCGATCAATATACAGCTTAGTTAACTTATCCATATTGTCACTTTCCCTCATTGGAATAAAGTGTGCAGACTTGGTTAGTCGATCAATGATAACCCAAATCGCATCCAGTCGATTCGATCGATGAGGTAGTCCCGTTACGAAATCCATGGAGATATCCTCCCATTTCCAATCCGGGATCTTTGGTTGCTGCAGTAATCCAGAAGGCTTTTGGTACTCGATCTTAACTCTTGAGCATGTTAAACACTTAGCCACATATCGCGCAATGTCGGCTTTCATATTCGGCCACCAATACAAGTTCTTCAAATCTTGGTACATCTTGTCCGATCCTGGGTGTACCGAATACCTTGACTTGTGAGCCTCGTCCATCACGAGCTAACGGAGATTCCCAAGTAAAGGAATCCAAATTTTGTCATTGTAATATCTGAGTCCGTCGGACTTAATTTCGGAGTTACCGTCCACCCCTCGCAGTGCTTCAGCTGCGAAATTTTCTTCTTTTAAAGCTTCTCGTTGGGCATTGCGGATTCGATCCGGCAGTCCAGTGTGAATGGTAAGTTGCAGCGCTCGTACTCGTCGAGGTTTTTCGTACTCTTTTCGGCTTAAGGCATCAGCTACAACATTGGCTTTTCCCGGGTGATACTTAATTGCTAAGTCGTAATCATTTAGTAGCTCGACCCACCTTCGTTGTCGCATGTTGAGGTCCTTTTGTTCAAAGATATGTTGCAAGCTTTTGTGGTCGGTAAATATCGTGCACTTTGTTCCGTAGAGGTAATGTCTCCAAATCTTGAGTGCAAATACAACGGCTCCTAATTCCAAATCATGTGTTGTGTAATTCTTCTCATTGACCTTCAGTTGCCTGGAACCGTAGGCAATCACTTTGTCTCGTTGCATCAACACGCAACCGAGTCCTTGAATGGATGCATCGCAGTAAACCACGAAGTCGTCAACCCCTTCGGGTAACGAGAGAATCGGAGCTGAACATAACATGTCTTTAAGAGTTTGAAACACGTGTTCTTCTTTTTCACCCCATCTATATTGCACTCCTTTGTGCGTTAAAGCTGTTAAGGGTTGAGCCAATTGCGAGAAACCCTTGATGAATCTTCGATAATATCCGGCAACTCCCAAAAATTGTCGGATTTCGGTCGGCGCTCTCGGGGTAGACCAATCTGTCACACCCCCAAATAACCACTAACGGAGTTTATACCGTTAAGGGGTGCGAGCAAACCAGGACCACAACCATTAGTTACAAATACTAAACGAATCAGAGTTAGTCCAAATACATGTCATATATTAAAGTCTCAAAATACGCAGCGGAAAATATTGTCTTAGCACTAACCACGTGCTTTACAAAATCATTGTTTTAAATTCCCAATTCCATTTAAACAAAAGTAAAATGTCTTCTTGTGTCATGCCAACCAGCTCCGGATACTCCTCAGCGATCTGCAAAAGTTTAAACCACGCAAGTGTCAACCTAACGGTTGGTGAGTTCACAGTGGGCTTGTCACGCAGTGGCCCGGTCTCATAATCATAATTGTATCAACATATACTTATGTAATATTTATTTGTAAAAAGCAATGCTCAGTGATAATACACCAGCCCATAATCATAGTAGCGTGATTTAGTAAAAGTAATGTCCGTAACATGCGTTATCGGGTATGTACTAGTTTTGTAAAATTAAAGTGCTCAACCGATATCGCGGGTAGCTAATCCGTTGTTCCATGCACTAAGGAAGTTTGTACCAAAGCTGACTAATAAGTATTGTAGTGGCATCGCCATCATCTATTTTGTTTTGCGGACATACGTCATCGCGGCTTTGCCTCCCCCGTGTCCTCTCGGGATCACGGTCAGATAGGCTGATATTGTACCTCCGTGCACCTCCAGTGTCACGAGGCGGAGTTTGTCAAACTCCAGTAGATCTACCCAACATCCCCTCGCTTTACAATTAATGGTACAATTAAGTTGAGGACTTTTTCAGTTATAAGGCAATCCTTAGAATCATGTGATATCATGTGGTTTAGACTTTAACGTACACTAGCCATATTAAAACGTTTTACCGGATTCTCATGAATCTCAAAATGTTTTCAGTTTCGTTTCAGAAATAGTTTGTTTAAGTTCCACAAGTGTTTCCCATAAAACACTTCGAGTTTATCAAAGAGGTGCATGGCACTCATAAGGTTTCAAGTTCATAAAAGAGGTGCATAGCACTCATAAGGTTGTCATCATTGTTTTTCATTGAGTTATTCGGTGTGTCCCAAACGGGCTCACAGTAAACGGGTTAGTGACACTCACCTTTGGTTGCACTGCTACACTTGCTAAATAATCCAAGTATTGTTTGCTTAACGAAGACCTAAGAACACGTTTAGGTCTTAAGTATTAGTTTTGTGTCTATTATTTAACTTACGTCACTATGGCCCATAACATAGCACGTTGGAACTATGACACGACATACCGACACACGACACCGATGGTTGATCATAAACGAGGGTTCACATATCTCAGAAATCAAAGCATATTTCATTATTGCATAATCATGTAAGTCATGGCAAAACATTCAAATAAGTTGCACAAGTTTGGGTTTTGGTCTTGGCTCAGTTTCGCTACACAGTTTTGCTACAGTTTCGCTACGCAGTTTCGCTATGTGCACGGGCAGCACTTTCGCTAGGAAATACCCGATGATACAGTTTCGCTAGCTAGTTTCGCTCGAAACTGATGACACAGTTTCGCTAGCATAGCTTCGCTCGAAACTGGTTTGAACTTTCGTTCAGGGACAGGGTCTATGGTTGTTTCGCTCGGTAGTTTCGTTACTTAGTTTCACCGGCGACACTATAGTTTCGCTACATAGTATCGCTGTATGAATATTCAAACAGTTTCGCTACATAATTTCGCCCAGAGAACATACAGTTTCGCTAGTCGCGAAGAAACTCGTTTTTAAGACCAAAAATCAATCTAACAGCTTCCATACATCATGTAATTCAATATCTAGCATGCATAAACATTTACCAACATCACAGAAGCAAATTTAACACCTTAAACATGAGTTTTCATCATCAAATCACCAAAAACACCTCAAAACTCATTTTTAGCACAAAGTTAACCTAACTAGCATGAATCTTCATTATGGCTTGATTTCACACGTAAAGTTACAGACTTTATGATAGATCTAGCATTCCTAAACATCATACTACAAGCATACACGATTTCATGAAGATCTAAGCATGCTTTTTAAGAAAACTCATAGAAAAGGCATAAAAATGGTTTTTGGAGACTCACGGTTTGATCTAGGATCCGAATGGGTGATGTCTCGAGGCTGAGATCACGACGGCTCGTGGTGTTTCTCGGCTGACCCAGATTCAGGAGAGTGTGTGTGTGTTTTTGAGAAATGGTGTAAGTAAAATGAGAAGATTAGGGTTTTATAAAATATATAGGTCAGGAGCTAGTTTCGCTGGCCAAGCGAAACTGACTCTGAATTCGTGTAAATCGAAAGTTTGGCTACCGATACCGAGCGAATCTATAGTTTCGCTCGGTAGTTTCGCTGGCAGCCAAAAGGGCCAATTTACAAAATTAATTAATTAAACACGTTGCACATAATAACAATAAATAAATAAACACATAACACATATGGACGGGTTCGGTGATCAACCAAAGGTCGTGGACGTATTCGGCCTAGTTAAGCATTAGTTACTAAGTTAACACTTATAATGTAACTAACGGAGATTGTCTAACGGAAGTTAACCTTGAAATTCTCGGATGTCACACCTTAAGCACTTCTTGACCTCAAGAAGTAAGCTCCGAAAAATCTGGAAAGCGCAACCTCAACTCGTCCAAAAACTCCCACGTGGCATCTTGTGTTGTTTGACCCACCCAATGAACTAGCACCTTCATCACAGCTCTATTTCTTCTCTTTACTAGCTTCCGGTCCAAAACGGTTTGAAGTTGGAGATTGAAACGAGCCTCTGCCGAAAGAGGAATAATCTTAGTTGGTGCCTCACCCGCCTCCTTCAACAATGACACATGGAAGACGGGGTGAATGTGTGCTTCCTCCGGTAAATCCAAACGATATGCGACGTTACCCACCTTTTCCACAATCAAAAATGGCCCGAAGTACTTTGGAGTGAGTTTCGAGTGCTTATAGACCCTTAGAGAGTTTTGCATATACGGCTGCAATTTCAAGTACACCCACGTTCCCACTTCAAAAACTCGTTCCGACCTGTGTTTATCGGCTTGCTGCTTCATGCGATTCTGAGCCTTAAGCAACGACTGTTTCATCAACTTAATCGAGGCCTCCCGATCCTGCATCATCTCATCCACATCTTGATCACTAACATCACGAGGAATGTACGGTATATGCAAGGGGGGTCGGTACCCGTATAAAGCCTCAAAAGGAGATTTTCCCAACGAAGAGTGGAATGTGGTGTTATACCACCACTCCGCCAGCGACACCCATTTGACCCAAGTGTGAGGTCTCTCCATCACCATACACCGCAAATAACCCTCTAAGCACCGATTAACTACTTCCGTCTGGCCATCCGACTGTGGATGGTATGCAGTTGACAAGTTGGAGGCTATTCCTTGGAGGTTTAAGAACTCTGTCTAGAAGGCGCTCAAAAAGATCGGGTCGCGATCAGATACAATCGAGTTAGGACACCCATGAAGTTTAAATACGTTATCAAGAAAAACCTGGGCTACCTCCTTAGCGAAGAATGGATGACCCAACAACATAAAGTGACTGTATTTGGTAAGTCGATCCACCACCACAAATATAGTATCCTTCCCTTTAACCTTCGGTAACCCACCTATAAAATCCATCGAGATGTCAGTAAAAATAGTGTTAGGAATCGGTAATGGTTGTAGCAAACCCGGTGTGGCGATGTTCTCGTGCTTGGCTCTCATACATACATCACATGCCCGTACCACCCTACGAACCGCCTTCGCTATCCCCTTCCAGAAGAACATACCCTTGACCCGTTGAATCGTTGCTCGTACCCCGGAATGACCCCCCATGGCAGACTCGTGGCAGATTTTCACAATTTGCTCCCGTAAACTCGTATCAGCCCCCACCACCATGCGATCTTCCTTAGCTAGCCATTCCCCATTCCATTTAAACCTTGGCACATTTTCACCTTTTTTTAGCTTCTGTACGATGTTTTGTACCTCAATATCTCTACCTTGGCTATCAAGAATTTGTTGTAACAAGATGGGTTATGGCCATCGTGAAAAGAGTAGTGCCTTGGACCCGAGATAAGGCATCGGCCGCTACGTTCTCTCGACCCTTTTTATACTTAATGCAATAATCATAACCCGTCAACTTTGCTTGCCATTTATGTTGCAACGGAGTAGTCACCTTTTGGGTTAAAAGGTGCTTCAAACTTTTTTGGTCGGTACGAATAACAAACGACCCGGTGATGAGATAATAATGCCACTGTTTTACGGCTACCATAATCGCCAACAACTCTTTTTCATATACTGAAAGTGCATTCTGTTTTGGTGAGAGAGCCCGACTTAGAAACGAGATCGGGTGACGCTCTTGCATAAGCACCGCCCCAATTCCACCCGCCGACGCATCCGTTTCGATTACAAACTGGTTCTTAGGATCCGGAAGTGCCAAAACAGGGGCTGATGACAAGGCTCCTTTGAGTCGCTCGAACGCGTCTTGGGCGTCTTGACTCCATCGGAATGCATCTTTTATGAGGAGGTCGGTGAGAGGTTTTGAAATCATGCTAAATGATCGGATGAAGCGTCGGTAATACCCCGCTAACCCCAAAAAACCCCGGAGCTGCTTAAGAGTTTTAGGTATGGGCCATTGTTGGATTGCCTCTATCTTCACCGGGTCCGTCTTCACTCCTTCACCGGAGATTATATGCCCTAAGTATTCCACCGCTCGCCCCCCGAACACACACTTAGACTCTTTCGCGAACAACCTGTTCTCTTTCATAATGGATAGGACTTGTTTCAAATGTTGCACATGTTGCTGTTCACCTCGGCTATAGACTAATATGTCGTCAAAAAAAACCAAAACTCCTTTCCGTAACATAGGACGAAACACATGATTCATAAGGGCTTGAAACGTTGCGGGCGCGTTCGTGAGACCGAACGGCATAACGAGGAATTCGTAATGCCCCTCGTGGGTTCGGAACGCCGTTTTATGGACGTCTTCGGGTGCCATGCGCACTTGATGATATCGGGAACGTAAGTCTAGCTTCGAGAAAAACGTAGCACCCCCCAACTCATCCAATAACTCCTCAATCAATGGGATAGGAAATTTATCCTTAACGGTTGCTTCGTTGAGACGACGATAATCCATACACATGCGCCATTGGCCGTCTTTTTTCTTAACCAAGACCACGGGCGCTGCAAACGAACTTTGGCTATTACGAATGACCCCCGAGTCCAACAATTCTCGGGTGGTTTTCTCTATAACATCTTTCTGAACTGATGGGTATCTATAAGGACGTTGACTTATCGGTTCTGTTCTTTCTTTGAGGATGATACGGTGATCAAAAGGTCGAGAAGGGGGCAGCCCATTCTGGGGCTGGAACACCTCTGCAAAGTCTTGTATTAATGATTTCCAAGGAAGGCTCTCGGGTGGAATACCGGAATCGCATAAAACCTTCGATTGGTACGTAAGCTCGGTTTCCTGGTTGGCTAGCTGTAAGCTAAAAAGTTGAAGGTTAACTCTTTTCGCATGCTTCTGTAATAACCTATCCATTTTTTCTACCGAGCACATCGACACCTTGTTATTTTGTAAACCCTTCAACTCGTATTGTTTACCTTCCAACTCGAAGCGCATCGTCATTTTTTGGAAATTCCATAGGATATCTTGTAGTGGGAGAAGCCATTGCACGCCCAAAATCATGTCATAACTCTCTAACGTTATTAGCAACACCTCCGTCTTGAACCAATGGCCTTGCATTGCCCATTGGAACTCGGGACACAACTGAGTACACGTGAGCTCTTTTCCATCAGCTACCCCCACGTTGATAGGGCCTATGTCCTTAACCACACACTTTAGTCGCTTGGCCAACCTACTGTCAATGAAGTTATGGGTCGATCCCGAGTCAATAAGGATGTGCAATTGACGATTTCCCATTGATCCTTGGACTCGCATGGTAGAGTAAGAAGGAAGACCCGTTAGCGCGTGGATAGAGATTTGGTGTTCATTTTCATCTTCCTCGGTCCCGGTTTCATCAACCCCCACGTCCTCCTCATCTTCTAACTCAATAAATGTAAACTTGGCCACGGGTTCGAGTACATTTGTACCCCGGAACAAAATTTTCCGTGCACCAAAAACACTCCCCTTTTGCCCTTTTTTGTTCCAACTCCTTGCTTGAGAGATGCCGTGACCCAGTGGCCGGTTTGGAAGGAATAGTTACAGCCTTATTAGGGGTGGGTAGAATGGGTAGTTTGGTTGCATTGGTTGGAGGTGTGATGCGTGAGTCTGGCCAATTCTTCTTTACTGACTTGAATTTCCCATCTAAACTTTCATTGTTAATGCTTTGAATTTTTGCTAAGCCATAAGCTTCATGTAAAGTGCACGGCTTAAACATCTTTACCGGCCCTCTTATTTCTTGTTTCAGCCCCTTCAGGTACAAGCTCACCGCTTGCGTTTCACTAAGAGTGACTTTGTTCAAAAGAGCATCGAATGACGTGTTATATTCATGTAGTGAGTCGGTCTGGGTGAGTGAGGCGATTTCCTCCAGTGGGTCTTCAAACATGGCATTAGAGAACCGACTTGAGATTGCCCGGACATAGTCTTCCCATGTAATTTCTGACACCGTGGCCCCGCGAGTTCGCATAAATGCCCGATGCCATTGAATAGCAGCCCCTTCCAAGTGGATCACAGCATATCGAAGTTTCATCTCTACCGGTGTGTCATCGATTGCGAAAAGTGCTCGCAACGATAAACCCATGCTTCCACATCGTCTCCTGAGAACCGTGGAAACTCGACCTTGCCAATCCGCATGGGTCGGTTACCCCCTTTCGGGTCCATATCATCAAAAGCCGGGATCGAACCAAAGCTAAAACGACCCCCGCCCTTAACCCCGCTACTAACGACAGACTTATCTTGGACAGCTTTGAGGATTTCTTCCTGTTGTTTCGCAGATTGTTCTTGCTGCTTCATTAGGGCTGCTAGGGTTGCCTGGATTTCAGAGATGGATTTGCCATGGTCTTTGAGAGTGTTTTCAACCTCCTGATTGCGTGTGTTAGTCATTCCGTAGATAGCGATTCCGATCGGGGATCGGAACGGCTCTGATGCCCTTGATAGGATAAAAGAAGAAGAAAGCTAGGAGATTAGAAGAATCCGATTTTTCTGAATGCCTCAGAAGGAATCGGCAGCTAGGTTTAAACCTCAAACCACAATTATCAAGTTTACACAAGACACCCACAAGAAATAATAAAAAGCATAATGGTCCCTCACACATGCAAAAACAATAAATATAAATAAATAAAGGAACTCCGGCTTCTTGATCGTATCAACAGGAGATCAACAAATTGGACAAATTGAAGTATATCCTACTATGTTAATGGACAATCTGATCAAACTCAAATGACGTTGCTTCTTCCTCTGAATATAGATTTACTCGTGACCTGACTTTCCATGACATTGACAATGGAATTATTGGTGAATTTCAGGTACAATTATAATATAAACCCGTTTTGTTTTATGTTACATATGTGTAACATAATTGTATTGCGTATCTGTAATATACGTATGTTGCATATATATATCATGGTTATAATTGCTCGTTATATGATGGGAGTGTCGTTTTTATCCGAAACCCGATTACCGAACCCGCCCCAAACTAGCACTAGACCTGAACCCGAGATAATTCCATGGGACGATAAACGGGTTAAACTAAAGTTAATTCGGGTAACCCGATTAACCCGAAGTAGCTTTACCATATATTTTTTTAGATATAATGAATTTCAAGTTCCATTTCGATCAAATCAGAAATTCTTCCTCTGTTCTATGTTAAGTCTTTTAAAGTTAACCGAGGAGCAGGACTCTTTTCATTTATACAAAAGATGAAGAAGAAGCACTTAGCTCTGGTCAAACCCGCGACGAGTTTCTAATGACGAGAAACTGAAAGTCTAAGTGTTAACTGTATTCATGTATACAGACATGTCCATCATCTATATCTAAACCTGTTTTGTGATCACGTTGCATACCTGCTTATAATCTCAATCATGTTACAAACGGATGGTGATTTGGTACTGATCATAGTTTGGTTTCTAATTTATAATTTGATGATATATATGCTTTCATTTATAGTTATAGCGGAGTCCTCTAAATCCCTTTAATGGTTTAATGTTGGCGATCCATTAATTCGAAATATGTGGGAGTCTTTAGTTTGTAAATTTGAATTATGATTGTACTTTGCTTATATATTCAGAACTTGCTTAATTTCCATTGCCTTTGAAACGGTTAAATTACAAATGTTATTAACAAGATGGTGACCCATCCGCGCTTCGCGGCGGGCCACCCGTTTTGTGTAAATCCATCGCAATGTCTCATTACGTATAATTTCAGTTTCTAAGTTACACTATTTATTGTTAGTAAATGATTGTAATTCGCAGCGGGCCACCCGTTTTGTGTAAATCCAAGTCGGCTCAGATCTGTATGGAAGGTTTCATCAAAAGAGCAAATCGTTGATGGCTGCAAATGTCATTGCCCCGCCATAGAAAGACAAACCTTTCATGGCTGCAAAGGTTATTGACACACCAAAACGTAAGCTTTCATCCACCCAATTGCACAGATAAAACATCATCGCCAAGGTAGAGAACGTGTATTAATACACGTTAGGAGTCAGTTCTATCACCACGAAGTTGAAATGGACATCATAAGTCCCGAACACAATCCAATCCAACCAATAAGAAACAAAGGTCTAATATGAATAGTGTCATCTGTGTCTAAGGAAAAGAAATAAAAACTTTTCTATTCACCACCAATTTGCATTGTATATTTATAAAATATAAATATCAATATCAATAAAATTAGCAATCACAATTGTAAGAGATCCGATGAACTCTACAACAGATTATTAGGAACAGAAATGGCTCAGACCATTAATCAAGACAAAAGGGGACTTAATAAGATGGCTGCAAAATTCTTTTACCACGCCAACAAAAACAAAAGATCCCCATAGAATCGAGATTTCTAGATTTAAATCACAGCCAAAGAGAAGAGCGTCAGATTTCATGTACCAACGCTGAGATCATATCCAACCAAAAGCCGTCATCCAAACCTCAAAACAGAAAACCGACCGAAACAGTAGCATAGATAGGTAGAATCGGAAAAATCACATACCATAGATCACAAAAGAGATCCATCCAACCAGATCTAAAAATGTAGAAACCCCAAATGAGAAAGCCAAAACAGATCTGAAACTCAACAACATCAAACTACATAATCGGGAAAATTGCATGACTATAATCAGAGCAACAAACGACAAAAGCAAAGCAGATCTGAATCCCATCAAGCTACATGACTCTCTCAATCAAATCACTACCAAAAAATAAAAGCTAGGTTGAATAGCGGCTGCGTTTAAAACGTCGCGCCGACAATAACCATCATCGCCCTCAAATCCGGTGACCGGATAATCAGAGCAACAAACGACAAAAGCAAAGCAGATCTGAATCCCGTCAAGCTACATGACTCTCTCAATCAAATCACTACCAAAAAATAATAGCTAGGTTGAATAGCGGCTGTGTTTAAAACGCCGCGCCGACAATATCCATCATCGCCCTCAAATCCGGTGACCGGATTCGCTGAAGAGAGTAGAGAGAGAAGAGAGAGAGAGAGCGCAACAGCGGTACATAATCGTAAAAACCGCATCAGAGCAACAAACGATAGCAAAGCTTTAAGCAATAGAGAGAGAGAGAGAGAGAGTGATAGCTTAAGCAACAGAGAGAGAAAGAGTAGACAATGAAGCGGCAGAGAGAGAGAAGTATAGAAAATGATATAAGAGGTTAAATAGAAAATCCCCAACATGAAGCCCACAGAAAAATATCCAAACGTTGGGCACCGTCAAATCCAACCAATAAGAAACATATATAAAGGAAGGACTAAAGTTGACAAAGAAAAAAATATTGGTGGTCAAACTAAAAGAAATAAAAACTTTCCTATTCACCACCAATTTCCATTGTATATATATATAATGATTTCTTGTATTCAACCCGAAACTCGAATAACCCAACCCGAACCAACATGTTACCCGAAACCCAAAACCCGAGCAACCCATGGCCAATTAGGGTCGGGTTATGGGTTAGATTTCAACTATGAAAAATCCAAAAAACATGACCCGTTTAACCCGAAACCCGAAGATAGAACCCAATTAACACCCCTATTATATGCATCATAATTATGCTATATGTACGCATCACAACTATACTTTTATTCCGATCCTAAACACATTTAAACTAATATACATGCAAACTCAAATCTTTGCAGGTTGATTTCAATCCAGATGACAAATCCGCTTCTTGTTCTTGTATGTTGTTCACCCGGCTTGGTTATTTGTGTCAGCACATCCTCATCGTTTTCAATTTTAACAGAGTCGGAAAAATTTCTGACCGATATGTTAACAAACGTTGGAGGTGTGATGCCTTACCAAAGTGGGTTCACAGCATCGAGCACATATATTCGGCTAAAAATGATGAGGAGTCTAAATTGAGAAACGAAAATTTTGACTTGGTTATACGATGTGCTTACCGTTTAAGATCTAGACCCGACAAACTTATTTCTCTTCGTGACGATATCATATCTATCAAAGACCGTGTGTTTAAAGAAGTCCCAAATGATCCTCCATGTAACATGAAAGATGTTAATTCTAGCTTTTATGGTAATAGTCAGTCTGGATCAAATAAGGCTGCAATGTACCACCAAATGTCCGTCATAAAGGTAGCCGTAGTGACAGCCGAATAGTTGGGGCACGTGAAAAGGCAATTAACCAATATAAAAATTGTCCACGAAGGTGAAAAAAAATGCAGAAAGCTTGTATACGATCATGACTCGCGTAATTGTGACAAGGTGGCTGCTGCAAAGGCTGCTGCTGTTGTCGTTGCTGCCGCTGCATCTACATCTGTTGCTGTTATATCCGCTAGTAGGAGTGTTCCCTGTTCTGTTAATCTTGCATGCGGACCTTCTGTTTTGGATGATGGCATTACACTTACGTCTCGTTCTGATCGTGACATCGTTGATGGTCAGCCTGCAGTCACTAGTACTAGACGTTCGTCTAGAAATTCTGGGCATGCTTAAAAAAAACAAATAAAATTTTTGTTACTAAACCGTGTTTATATTAAATATGTAATGTTGCATATATGCAATACAGTTGTGTTACATATATGCAATACAAATATTATTGTTACCAACTAGTTACAACTCTCGAATTGTAATACGTATATTTGAATTTCATCGTTACGCTTATTTACACTTGTAATTATACCATGTGTTTTATTTAATGTCACTTCATATGATACTTGTGTGTTATACTTTACAAATTATGATGCGTACATGTAACACCATCCATGGCTTAAACATTATCTTTTAATATGTCGAACACACTAACTTTTTTACTGAAATAATACCGTTGACGTTCCCTCTATAAACTGTTTCATTTTCACCTTTAATCGCCATATTCTTATTTCCGTGTACACGAATGACGTTGTTTTCTACTTTCATACTCATCAATTTTATATCCTTGAATCATATAATGCTTTTCTTGATCACAATAAAAAACATTTATGTCTTACCTAATAATTTCTGGACATCAGTTATTCATGAATGTATCTGTGTTGGTATGTATCATCTTTTACAACAAAAACAAATTATTCAACAGAACGATATACTCCATCTATTAAAAAGAAACATAAACAATATCATTTTAAATGTTCATACCACACACAACTTCAACATCCTACAATGTGCCAATTTTTTAACCACTTACTAAGTAAGTATGTAACCAACATCCACATCAAACAAGAACAAAAACAAAACAAAAAACAAAAAAACAAAAAAAAAACTGATGTTTTAAAGATATTATACTTTTCAAACATTGAATGTTTGATAATCTTCCACCTCCTTTAACATATTTCCATGACGCACGAGCTCTTCTATAATATCGTCATACTTTTTAGTATCTTTCATCTCTTTCTTTGCTTCCGCTGCATCATCCATCAGTTGACTTCTGTACACGTTTTTTTCTGCCAACATTATCTTCACCGCGTACTTCATCTCAAGTTTACTATTTGCATGTTGACGTAATACTCGTTCTCAACGAACCCGCAGTCTAACACGTGATTTGCGCCCATGTACATATTCATGTGACGCATCAGGAACACACCACAATCTGTCACGTTATCCTTCGTAGCCCAGGTTGTATACTTCCTTCTAACACTTGCACTCCTCATGCCGGATGCCTTTGGGTGTTTTGACTTTAGTCAAGTATGAACAATTACATGTTTCTGTCATGTTAAGTAACAAGATTTTCAATTGGCGCGTTGCTGCCGACGTGACGGAGTCGAAGCAGTTTTAAAACACATATAAATTGAGTTTTTATTTTAAGTAAAACACTAAAATTTAATAGAATTATCTTTAAAACTTCAATTTGAATTTTTATTTCTTCTTAGCTTGAAAAACTCATTATATTGATTCCTAAATAACACAACTATGTTAACAACCAATCTGCATATAAATTTATATCATATAATCCAAAAAATAGCTCCATATGTCGCTCTCCCACCGTCCTCGTCTCCATTGCTATCGATTGCAAAGTCTGCATCTCCCTCCATCACCGCATCACCGTTCTGCCAACGCATAACGATATTGGTTAACATCTCTAGAGAAGCATAATGATATTGGTTAACAAATACGTATTTAGATATTGAATCAAAACAAATATGAAATTTGGTTAACAGAGTTGTATCTAAAACTGACTCAAAATAGATATGAAATAGATTGTGATTAGTTTACGTTCACCGTTCAAGCCGATTACCATCAGAATGTCATGAGCCTGCAGAAAAAACATAAAAGTGGTTCCTAGAGTTTGCATATTAAGTTGTTTTCCACAAAAAAGTACTCATACGCATGCAAAAGCGAAAAAGAGCGGCTTGCAGCTTCACATTTGTTCCGACTATGAAGCCTTGAAGGAACCCTCAATTGACTCGCTATAATAGAAAAAGATGGATCAGCCTGAACTGAAGTACTATCCATGACAACAGAGACTCATCTTCTTTTCAGAGATCACCGTCTACCAACCATAAAATCAAGCAAACTTATGACTTTGGACATTCAAAATTATTGAAAAAAAAAACCATAAAATCTTATAACTGGAATACTAATTATCAAATTATGACCACCATTAACGTAATGTAAACTGTTAATTTGTATTTTATAAGGGGAAACTATAGTATCTTGAATAATCATCCTTCTATAATCATCATAAAGTAGGCTTGCAAATTCCCCTTTCCCCTTGCCAATTTCAGTCAAATTGAAGTCAATATATGATCATAAGTTATAAAAGCACAAACATGTATAGAAATTGGGGACTTACAATCGAACTGAATATGCAATCAAGTTGTCCACAAACATCAAGAGTAGGAAAACAAATACCGCTATTTTGTTTTCATGGAGGATGACCTGGGAAAGAACAGAGCTCTCACTTCCCTCAATAAAATGAAAGAACTGAACAATTCGGTTGTTATCTCTACATTAACAACTGAATTGACTACTGAGCAGCTGTCTAGGTTTCAGGTAATCCAGTATGTGTTTTTTGCATCTTCTGAATGTTTTTTTTGAAGCTGGTTGTAAATTTTATGATGCAAAAGGGCCACATCTGATAATATTTAGTTGATTTAAGCAAAATTAGATGATTAGAACCCCAAAACCAACTTGTACGCCGATGATTATAGGCATGCCAACGGATCCAGTTTATGTTTAAAATCATTCACCATATGATTCTAATCAAATTTAAACGAAGGCGATTGTTGATTCCCAACCAAACTTTACCAACAGACAATGCCTTTAACATTTGCACATCAACAATTTATGATCTATGTAATTAGCAATCCACATGATCTATACAACTATTTTTCAAGTCTAATCACAGTACAATTGCATTCAATAAATAAGATGAAGTTCAAGCGTGGGTGTACCTGGAGTCTTGATCTTCGACGATAAAATTGTTCCTGACGCTAGATATCGGTGTCACGAACACGATGATGACATTACCCTTGCGCACAGAGGCGATGGCTACCAGCCGATTAACGGCGGAAACCTTTAAAATCATCAAGTTATCGCCATTATCATCGGTCATAAGGATAGCGAAACCCTAGATCGGTGCTGTGAGAGGATTAAAAGCCACCGCCACCGTCGCTTCAACGTCATAAACGGAGCAATGGCGGCCAAAACCACAAACCATCGATCTGATTAACCTTTTGGATGAAATGCATATACAGAGAGAAAGAGGCAGAGATCGTGTAACAATGGCACGCCAAAAAGGCGAAAAAGGAAATTTACAAAAGATAGAAACAGAGACTGTAGAACATAGGGTAAAATTTAAACTACAATCGGAAAACAGTGTTAGTGTTTGGTAATTCAAAGGCGACTTGTATGATAAACCCATCAATATCAGGCACAGAAACGCACCAATAATAACAAACAATCGACACAAAAACAAACAATCAATCGATGAACTTAAAAAATAAGGTTCAGCAGAGAAACTATCCGCAGGAAATCAAGAATGAGAACGGAATGGACCCAATCATGAAAGCAAGTGAAGATAAAGTAGCAACACATACCGCTACTGTACCAATCGAGACTTTTGAGCGTCCTTTCTTCAACTGTAGAGCATGGAGGAAGAAAGCATGCCGCTTGATTTTCTTAAAAGAGAGACCAAAGATCTATGGTGTAAAGGGGGTGAGCAGAGATTTTGTGTGGAGAATACGCTTTCTTTCCAGCCACACACAATCTAAAGACGACGCAGCAAGGACTTATAACCAAAAAGTAATTTTGATTGTAACTTAAGCATCATTATTTATACAATATGCATCAATGGTTGTACTATATGTTGTAAAATGTTATATAGGTTAATAACGGTTAAAATATTCACATTAATAAACGATTAAACGTGTTAATGTAATATCTACTTTGCGTATATGCAATAGGTTCATATACGCAACATAAATTATGATGTGTATACACATCATAACTTTATTGTATACATGCGACATAAGTACACTACATGCATGCACATCTACATATAATTAAAATTGACGTGTTAAATGATACCACTTTATACAGTGTGCTGTTCTTCAAGAAATTGTTGTCATCCTTTATCACCACTTTAGAAAGCTTCATATTGTCAGTCAAGAATATTAATTGATCCTCAAAATACGCCATATGACAAAGGACTCATTTGTTTCCTCAAATCCTTCGATCACTTTCAACAAGTTCCTCTTGAATCTTTTCATTAGTTCATCCTTTTTTCACGTGTTTCTTTATCGACCAGTATGGCTATTAATTTTGTAAGCACAACACATGATACTATTAATATACCTATCATTATTTATATGTATATATATATAGGTTGATGTAAACATAAGAGTGTGAGCACTTACAATTGTGGTGGCGTATAAAAACAGCCTCTGTGGTGGGCTAGAACATCTTTTAATTTCCTTGTGATTCAACACGGCCGCCCAACAATTGATAACTTCTGTTGCTACCTCTTTTTTTGGCATCAATGAGTGCAGTATGAATGCCTTTGTTTTGTGCCATATGGGATTGAAAAGAAGACGCCTGCATGCAACATGTTCTACCAGTGTTAAAACCGTTGTAATTAACCATAATATCATGTTGTTTTTCATATGTGTATTACATACGTTGCGTATATGAAACATGTTTAAGTTGCACATATGCAACACGATTACAATGCATACGTGCAAGATAATTACAAATAAAACAATACACTTAATTTATTTTTAAATTATAATAATCTAATATAACTACTTTAATTTAACGGTACTTACATAAATGTCCTTTCTGTAGGGATATGATCATGTAATAGTAAGCGTATGTCCGGAAAGTATTTAAGCCTACGGGGTCACACGTCTCGACACCAAATGTATTAATATTAATTAATTAGTTAATTAATATTTATCACGAACATTTAACGAGGTTTCGTTAAAAACTAACAGTTAATTGTTAACAGGGGTGTTAGTTGTAATTAGAGAGAGTTGTAATTGGATTACAATTGGAAAAAGGGTTTAGGATAGGGCCTCTAGTCGATTACGATCTAGGGCTCCTATGCCAATCCTTAACTTGTTTATCAAGTCTTTTTAAACCTATATAAAGACTCTCTGGGTTTAAGGTTTAGTTGCTGCTTTTATCTGATAAAAGAAAAACCCTAATTCTCTCTCTCTTTCTCTCGTTTACGGCAACAAGAAAACCCGAGGGGTTTCAGTTCTTGTGTTGTTCGATCAAGGCAAAATCGAGTGAAGGTGTTCGTGATCAAGTACTAGCATACATAGCATCGGTGTGTCGTGTGTGTGAACGTAGAGGGATTTGCTTTAAATCCTCTTAGAGATCAAGTCTTGCCGAGCTAAAAAGGTACACGTTTTATCTGGTTAGTTAGATTAATTCATAGGTTTCTTTCCGCTGCGTACTCGTGTTTAATTGATAATTGTTATATATATCCCAACAGTGGTATTACGAGCCACCTATGTTTTTAATTAATTACCGGTAATAAAAACTTGAAGGGGGGGGGGGGGTAATCAAGATTCGAGTTTTTCGATCCACTCAAATTTTTTACAATTGGCAAAATCGGATTTTGCAAAATTGGTAAAAATCGCAAACCACAAATCGATCGCTAATAGTTATCGGTTTGCCGGCTGTTCACGATCAGAAACCCTGTGTTTACGATCGTGAACCTGTGTTTACGACCCACATGATGCAAAATCGTAAACTCAAGGTCGGCGGCTGTTCACGATCGGAAACCTTGTGTTTACGATCGTGAACCTTTGTTTACGACCCACATTGATGCAAAATCGTAAACTCGTGGTAGGCGGCTGTTTACGATCGGAAAACCTATGTCTCCGATCGTAAACCGTGTTTAAGACATATGATGCAAAATCGTAAACCTTTGTTTACAATCGGAAACACTCATTCCGATCCTAATCTTCTCTATGGATCGAGAACCTCTTGAAAAATCGTAAACCCTTATTTTAGATCTAAAAAATCGTTTCTTGTGGTCTAAAAATTGTGAACCCAAGTTTCTATTAGTTGTTTAAACAGCATGTTGCACCTTATTTTAAAGGTTAAAAGGAAGTAAAAACCATGAAGTTTCATGCAAACCGTTCATGGTTATTACTTACATCAAGAGAAGTAAAATTAAAATTATGTTAGATAATTAGAAACCCTAAGATTATGTGATTATTTGTGATAATTGTGACATGATGGAAAGGTTTTATTGCAAATTTGTTTTATGAAAATCGAAATTTGCTTAAATATCTATTGAAATATGATTTTGTTTATAAAATACAATTTGTGTCCTAGAAATTCAAAAGAAACACCGGCTCACCCATTCGAACACACTCTAAGAGAGGTATAAGTCGGGTCGCCATGCTTCCCTAAAGTGGGTAGGTTTTTAATTGCAAAAGTTGCAAACCTCACCCCTACGCTTCTTTGTGTGTGCAAATGGAGCTACCGAGCTCTTTTGATTTGGAAGACAAAACTAAGAATTTTATAAACACATTATGTGGTGAAGATATGCATGAATCTTTACACATAACCTTTTGATCACATCAAATTGTTTTGACCCTATTAAACTTAAGTCTTTGCCACCCAACTCGTAAAGGACGCTTGTGGGTGTTACTCTACTCATTGGTACACAATGGTAGATTAACATCTGCAAGACAAATTCCCACTCATTGGTACACAATGGTGGACAATTTGTGAGTTCTTGGTTGGACGACTTAAAGCGAGCTAGGCGGTGAGACCCTTAGCCCGTGGCAAAAGATGGGATGAAACATGACTACAAATCACTTGGTGCAAGTTGTAGGTCCCATAAAATCTAGGAATTGTATTAGGAATACAATTAGTGATCGTCACTTACCTTTTGAATGCATCATTTCTAGCAGATCAACTGATGAAATGATGGCATGTCAATTGGATCCTAGCCTTAATAAGCTTAATTGTTTAAAGATAATTTAAACATTGGGTAATTAAATTATTAAGGACTTAATTATCGAAAATACTGATTTTTGAACTTTAAATCTGTTTTGTAGATGGCAACATCAAACACCACCCAAAACAACACCATTGGTCATGCTTTTCGTCAAATGTTTGAAAGAGAAAAGCTGAATGGATCTAACTTCAATGACTGGTACCGTCAACTGAGGATTGTCCTTAGAGTTGAACGGAGAACCGATGTCCTTGAAAATCATTGGCCGACCGAGCCAGCTGCTAATGCTACTGAGCAAGAGAAAGCGTTCTATAATGCTGAGTATAGCAGGTACGATGAGGTTGCTTGCATGATGCTCTCGAGTATGACTCCTGATCTTCAGAAGCAATACGAGCTTCATACACCTTGTGATATGATCAAAGAGCTGAAAAAGATGTATGAAAAACAAGCTGGTGTTGAATTGTTCGACCTTGTTGTGGAACTCCACGAATTGAAGCTTGAATCTGGTAAATCGGTCAGTAGTCATGTACTCAAGATGAAGAGCTACTTTGACAAATTGGAATCGCTCAATTATGGGTATAATCGGGCTGTTGCAGTTGGCATGATTCTCAAGTCTCTTACGAAGGATTATGAGGGTTTTGTGCGCAACTACAACATGCATAGTATGACTAAAACTATACCTGAGCTTCATGCTATGCTAGTCGAGTATGAAAAGACGATTCCAAAGAAAGCCACTGAAACACCCCAAGTTCTAATGATCAAAGGGGGTAAGATCCAAAAGGCTAAACGACCGCAAAAGGCGAAGGGCAAGAATGATGGTAAAGGAAAAGGCAAGGCAGTTGTGCTTGTTCCTAAAACCAAGCAAACCCCTCCGGCCGCAAAAGAGCATCCGGCTAAAGACCAGATCTGCCACCACTGTGGTGAGGTTGGACACTGGAAGAGGAACTGTCCTACCTATCTAGCTGAGTTGATGAAGAAGAGAAAGAGTACTAGTGGGACTAGCACTTCAGGTATCTTCACAATTGAATTATTTTCCTTTTCTAAGAGTGATTCATGGGTGTATGACACCGGCTGTGGAACTCATATCTGTAATACGTTGCAGGGTCTTAGAAACAGGAGGAAACTGAAGCCTGGAGCTTTGCAGCTGTTCGTTGGAAATGGTTTGCCAGCAGCTGTGGAAGCTATAGGAGAATTTCATTTAGTTCTTCCTTCTGGGTTAATTATTGTGTTAAACAATTGTCATTATGCACCTTCTATTACTAGAGGTGTTATTTCAGTTTCATTGTTGAAAAACCAAGGATATATTAATGTTTTTAATAATATCGGTATTTCAGTTTCTAAAAATAATGTTCATTATTTTGATGCTATTCCTTGTGATGGCATTTATGAAATTGATATGCGTGGTTGTGTTTCAAATAATTCAATGTTCACCGTTAGCAAACGAGCCAAAACTAGTTTGGACTCTACCTATCTTTGGCACTGTCGTCTTGCCCATGTTGGCAAAAACCGCATTGAAAGACTTCAACGTGAAGGGATCTTACAATCAAATGATGAATCATTTGATAAATGCGTTTCCTGTATCTCAGGAAAGATGACAAGAAAACCCTTTCCGAACAAGCCGCAAAGGTCTAAAGAACTACTTGGACTCATTCATACTGATGTTTGTGGCCCATTTAGACATGTGTCAAGAAAAGGTGCTAGCTACTTCGTGACTTTCACGGATGATTTCAGCCGTTATGGTTATGTTTACTTGCTTAAACATAAACATGAGGCATTTGAAACATTCAAAGAGTTTAAGAATGAAGTTGAAAATCAACTCGGTAAGACCATCAAGATTCTTCAATCGGAACGTGGTGGAGAATACTTAAGCCAAGAGTTTAAGGATTATCTTAAAGCGTGTGGAATTGTCCAACAGCTTACTCCTCCTTACACTCCTCAGCATAATGGAGTGTCTGAGAGGAGGAATCGAACCCTACTAGAAATGGTGAGGTCGATGATGAACCTTACAACTCTCCCATTATCATTTTGGGATTTTGCTCTAGAAACCGTTGTGCGCATTCTAAATATGGTTCCAACCAAGAAGGTTGAAAAGACACCGCATCAATTGTGGCATGGAGAAGTCCCTGTGTTGTCTTACTTAAGAGTCTGGGGATGTGAGGCACTTGTGAAGCGCGATACGCCTGACAAACTACAACCCAGGACCACTAAGTGCATCTTCGTAGGATACCCAAAGGAAACAATGGGTTACTACTTTTACAACCCTTCCGAAAATACTGTTCGTGTTGCTCGATATGCTGAATTCTTTGAGAAGAATTTTATAGCTCAAGAGAACAGTGGGAGAATTGTAGAACTATTGGAAGATGTTTCACCTTCTGAAATAACTAGCAATCATCAACTTGGGGGGGGGGGGGGGGAATGTTCAAAGTAATGAACCTCAAGTCGATGATGATGATGCGATTCCACTTCGTAGATCCGAAAGGGTCATACGTCAACCGGAGAGATGGATTGGTCTAGTCGAATCCGAGGAAAACGTAGCAGGAGATCTCAATGAGCCTCCGAATTTCAAAGCTGCATTATCAGATCCAGAATCTGACAAATGGCTTGAAGCTGCGAATGTGGAAATGAAATCCATGCAAGATAACCACGTTTGGACCCTGGTTGATCTTCCTCCTAACGCGAGAACCGTTGGGAGTAAATGGCTCTTCAAGAAGAAGACCGACATGGATGGAAATGTACACACCTATAAAGCTCGTCTCGTGGCGAAATGGTATACTCAACGTTTTGGCGTTGACTATGATGAGACCTTTTCACCAGTAGCAGACATTAAGAGCTATTAGGATTCTCTTAGCCATAGCAGCGTACTATGATTTTGAGATATGGCAAATGGATGTCAAGACTGCCTTCTTAAATGATTACTTGGATGAAGAAGTCTACATGGATCAACCTGAAGGGTTCATTGATCCAAAACATCCCAACCAAGTATGCAAGCTTCAAAGGTCCATTTATGGACTAAAGCAAGCATCAAGGAGTTGGAATAAACGGTTTGATGAAGAAATCAAAAAGTTTGGTTTTGTTCAGAATCCCGATGAGCCATGTGTATATCGTAAAGCTAGTGGGAGTAATGTTACTTTCCTTGTCTTGTATGTAGATGACATATTGATTATAGGAAAACACATTCTAATGTTGCAAGATGTAAAATCCCATCTTGGAAAGTGTTTTGCCATGAAAGACTTGGGAGAAGCAGCATTCATTCTTGGAATCAAGATCTACAGAGATAGAACTAAGCGGTTGATTGGACTAAGTCAAAGTGCTTATATTGATAAGATCTTGAAGCGATTCAAGATGGAGAATTCCAAGCGTGGTAATGTACCTATGCAGGAAGGACTTGGTCTGTCGGTCAAACAAGGTGCTTCTACACCTGATGAGGTAAAGCGTATGCAAAGAGTTCCTTATGCTTCGGCTGTAGGCTCTATAATGTATGCGGTGAGATGCACTAGACCTGATATTGCGTTTGCACAGAATATCGTTAGCCGATTTCAACAGAATCCAGGTGAAAGTCACTGGACAGCTGTTAAGACCATTCTCAAGTACCTACGGGCTACTAGAGATTTGTTTTTGGTGTATGGGGGAAATCCAGATCAAGAGCTCAAAGTGACCGGATACTGTGATGCTGGATTTCAGACTGATAGAGATGACACGAAGTCTCAGTCTGGGTACGTCTTCGTTTTAAATGGAGGCGCTGTGGATTGGAAGAGCAAGAAACAAACCACAGTTGCTATGTCTGCAACAGAGTCTGAGTACATTGCTGCGTCAGAGGCTGCAATGGAGGCTATCTGGATAAGGAAGTTTATTAGTGGGCTTGACATTGTCCCCGCAAGTAACTTGCCTATTGATATGTACTGTGATAATACTGGTGCATTAATCATCGCCAAAGAACCCGGAGTTCAGAAGGGCGCCAGACACTATGCCAGGAGATATCACTATGTTCGTGAGCAAATCGAACTAGGTGAAATCAAATTACTCAAAGTTCACACAGATATTAACTTAGCTGATCCTTTCACGAAAGCTTTGTCGAGGCCGAAGCTTAAAAGGCATGCCGAGAGCATGGGACTTAAATTAGCTAGTTAAATCATGTATGTCTGATGTTCGGTATTTGGATAAAGGATGTAAACAATTTCTATTTATATAATGAAATAAAGTACTTGATATGTTTGATTTCATTTAATAGTAAATTGTGTCCTATATTGCATGTTTAATCCTTGAGTACTTATCAAGTATTCTAAATTGTCCATTGTCGATTAACTATGTGGGAGCATAGTTAAACTAAGACAAAATCTGAGTGATTGGTTAGGATGGTCCAACCAAACTCACATGGTATTCATTGGATGCATACTGGACTGACCCACTAACGGATTGTCACTTTATGGATCGGCATCATCAAGTGAAATTCGTAAATGGTTGCTTTATTTATCCTTAGACTTGAGATACAAGCAGGTCATGCATATATGGATTGCACCTACTTGATATAGGTCTAACTATCCTGAATAAGGTAGTACAAAAGGGCTATTTTCAGTAAGTGTAGTGAAGTATGTGACTTGACACGTGTAGTCAAGAGGATTTGTTCCTTCAGCTTAAAAGTTGAAGCAGATACCACTGGGCCCCTCATTGGACTAATTAAGATGTTTGCATGGCCGTGCCCAAATGAAATCTAGAGATGTCTCGATTTGCAATTTGGTAATCTTAAGTTAGTTGTGAGAATGAGAAACAGAATCGTTAAAGTATGAAATGACTTGATCCATATTCATATTTAACACGGTATCGGTAACAAAGGGATAGTAAATGACTGTACCATTTAAATACACTTTGAGAAACTGTACTTAAATACTTCTGGGAGCATTGGCGTGTTGCTAGACGCTAACCAATGTTATTACCTTTATTATTACAAGCTCAAGTGGGAGCTGTAGGGATATGATCATGTAATAGTAAGCGTATGTCCGGAAAGTATTTAAGCCTACGGGGTCACACGTCTCGACACCAAATGTATTAATATTAACTAATTAGTTAATTAATATTTATCACAAACATTTAACGAGGTTTCTTTAAAAACTAACAGTTAATTGTTAACAGGGGTGTTAGTTGTAATTAGAGAGAGTTGTAATTGGATTACAATTGGAAAAAGGGTTTAGGATAGGGCCTCTAGTCGATTACGATCTAGGGCTCCTATGCCAATCCTTAACTTGTTTATCAAGTCTTTTTAAACCTATATAAAGACTCTCTGGGTTTAAGGTTTAGTTGCTGCTTTTATCTGATAAAAGAAAAACCCTAATTCTCTCTCTCTTTTTCTCTCGTTTACGGCAACAAGAAAACCCGAGGGGTTTCAGTTCTTGTGTTGTTCGATCAAGGCAAAATCGAGTGAAGGTGTTCGTGATCAAGTACTAGCATACATAGCATCGGTATGTCGTGTGTGCGAACGTAGAGGGATTTGCTTTAAATCCTCTAAGAGATCAAGTCTTGCCGAGCTAAAAAGGTACACGTTTTTATCCGGTTAGTTAGATTAATTCATAGGTTTCTTTCCGCTGCGTACTCGTGTTTAATTGATAATTGTTATATATATCCCAACACTTTCTACATCCGCCATCTCAGCTTCTTGTGATGTTTTTTTCTACTCGATCTGATTCTTGTTATCCATAACATACAAGAAGTATCTCCGTAATCGTTCATCCACATCATTTAGATTTGTTTTTTATGTATAACTCAAAATTAGTATTTTATACATTCAAGACCTTTAGATAAACAAATTTTTTTTACGATCGTGTTGCGTATATGCATCATTGCCGTGGTGCATATATTCAACATGACAACGTTGCATATATGCAATATTGTTATGTTGCATGTATGCAATATTGTTATGTTGCATGTATGCAATATTGTTATGTTGCATGTATGCATCTGTACATTATACATACAACTGCCAATTAATTTAAAGTTATCGGTTTCCTTTAACAAATATTATTTTTAAACTATGTTGCATATATGCAACATTATTATGTTGCATATATGCATGTCTACGTTTACATGCGACTTCCGTTTTGATAATAATGGTTCTACCACGTGCTATTTTAAATTTATTTTGTTTTATATTTATGTTGTATATATGCGATAGTTGTGTGTTTCATGTATTACATGCTTATGTTTCATATACGGTCATTGTTTTAATTCTATGATGCGTGTGTAACATAAATGCTTATTTTTTTTACTTTTCCAAAAGTGTGTGTACCTGCACGTGATGACTTCTTGGTCTTTTATTCTTCAGAATCGGTTTCATCGACTACCATTCTGTTTTGAACTTCTTGGTTATTTTCGATCTTATTCCCTTAGGCTGATTTTCTACCCGACCTCCTCAATCCTGTGTCATTGCCTTTGACATCCTTCTTCGATACCTTATGCTTTCCCTCTTTGTTTTTTTTTTTTCAGCCTCTTTGTGTTGTCTTCGACATCTGATTGTATTTCTATCACGTCATCATCTACATCATTGTCATTGGCATCCTTTTGTATCTTTTTTTTCTTTCTAGTTTTAATGCCCGATGTCTTCTGTCTGTTTTCGTTGTTTCCTAATCGTATTAACCGCATGTCATGCTTTCCAATCATTCATGTTGCATACACGTATGTTGTTTAAAAATTGTTTTCATGAAAAATAATATAATTACACAACTTAGTAAAATAATGTGTTGCACACCTATGTTGCATATATGAAACATAAATATGTGCATTTGCAACCATATTAGAACTACCTTACAAACAATTGCACGTATGCATTATATTAATTATACAACTTATAAAATAATGTGTTTCACTCTTAAGTTGCCTAAATGAAACATAATTATGTGCATTTGCAACCATATTAAGGCTATACTTACATAGTTGCATATATGCATAATAGTACTTACACAATCTGTAAAACCTTATGTTGCATATCTAACACACATGTGCACCATAAATTGTTTCAACACGCTTTTAAACGTTGAAATCCCTTGTTGTTCTTACAGTACTTACATACAGCTCACAATGCATTCCCGTTTTCATGACATTAAATATGAAATCACGTTGTTATTTATATGACACAACACTAACTCATACACTAGTGATGCACACACAAACAAACAGTTGAAAAAATTAAAAAAAAATACATTTCATGAAACCCTAGATTTGCGATTTCGTGATATCACATACGATATTTGTTGTTCTCGAGTGATTACCGTCGTAGTTACACATATGATAGTGATGCACAGACAAACAATCGGTTAAAAAATATATATTGCATAAAAACCTAGATTCACGATTTCGTGAAATCGGGGACAATATTGATGTTTTCGAGTGATTACCTAGTGATTATCTGTATCCTTTATGCCTCATCTCGTGCTCGATCGTTGTTTAATCGCTTTTAAACGTTGAAATCCCTTGTTGTTCTTACAGTTTTACATACAGCTCACAATGCATTCCCGTTTTCATGACATTAAATATGAAATCACGTTGTTGTTTATATGACACAACACTAACTCATACACTAGTGATGCACACACAAACAAATAGTTGAAAAAATAAAAAAAAAATACATTTCATGAAACCCTAGATTTGCGATTTCGTGATATCACATACGATATTTGTTGTTCTCGAGTGATTACCGTCGTAGTTACACATATGATAGTGATGCACAGACAAACAATCGGTTAAAAAAGTACATTGCATAAAAACCTAGATTCACGATTTCGTGAAATCGGGGACGATATTGATGTTTTCGAGTGATTACCTGGTGATTATCTGTATCCTTTATGCCTCATCTCGTGCTCGATCGTTGTTTAATCGCTTGATCCCTGCCCTATTTCGCGATCGCCCTATATAGGGAGAGGATCATTTGAGAACCAATTGGTTTTGAGAACTTTTGAGAACCATTCTGAGCCACAAGTTTTATATAAGGAAATCTCCCCCATGAATTTGAATGCTCCCCCCCCCCCCCCCTGAAAATTAGTGGCTCAGAATGGTTCTCAAAAGTTCTCTAAAGAAAAAGTTCTCATTTGAACCTAACCCTATAGGGTAAGGATCATGCGAAAACACTTTTTATTGCGAAAACGCGTAAACACAATACGTTAATGTTTTTTCATAAAATTTGTACCAAAAGTCTTAAAAAGTTGTTATCTTTAATTCTGGAAAAAAGTAGAAAAGAATTAATGTTTCGTGATTTTTTCGTGTGCTGCACATGTGCTTCATTATCATTAGTACTGCACAAAGACGGATTATCATGCGAAAAAACACTCCTTATGTTAAAATCTTATAAAAAACAATTAAATATATATTGTACTAATGATAGTGGTACATATTGCACATGTGCAACATAGAATAAAAAAATTATAAAATGTTTTTTTTTCTTTAGATCTAAAAATAACACAACTATAAAATTTAGGGTACAATTTCTTATTAAAAATATTAATGTATACCACACGTATGAGGTTTTTTTGGTGTGATGCACAAGTGCATCATTAAAAAAATACAAAAAATACGAAAAAATAACGGAAATATAAGATATATGGTGCGACTTAGAAAAAATATATTAACTTAAGCTAAAAGTATGAGTTTTTTTTTTGCTGCACATGTGCATCACACGAAAAAAACCGAAACATAATTCTAAGACGTTTGGTGCAAAAAAATTTTAAAAAAATGTTAACATATTAAGAAGTTATAGAGGTTTTAATATGTTTTTACGCGTTTTCGCAATATAAATGTGTTTACGCATGATCCTTACCCTATATATATATATATATATATATATATATATATATATATATATATGTAGAGAGTTGAGAAAGTGAAAGAAGTGATATTGTGGTAGGTCCAGTGAGTTTCATACTAAGAGGGCATCATTTACTTTGAATAGGTGTATTAAGCTTGCAATTGTGCATAACAATGAGTAGGTGTATTATATATATATATATATATATATATATATATATATATATATATATATATATGTAGAGAGTTGAGAAAGTGAAAGAAGTGATATTGTGGTAGGTCCAGTGAGTTTCATACTAAGAGGGCATCATTTACTTTGAATAGGTGTATTAAGCTTGCAATTGTGCATAACAATGAGTAGGTGTATTATGCTTGCAATTGTTCATGACATTGCAAGAAGGTACATGTTTAATCCTTTATATTATAGTTTATAGCTTTTATCAAATTAGAGCATAAAATGATATAATAAACTGAATTTAATTTATAGCTATCATGGACGATATAAGACCATATGATTTTTTTTTTTTTTGAAACAGTGAACTCATTAAAATGAACGGAAAACCAACCAGAGGAGCAAGACGCTCCACCTTATGGGTACCTAAAGTAGAAAATAGTAGACTTGGGAAAACGACTTTAAATGAAATGTGCAATTTTCTTGATGATGGAATGAGAGACACTGTAAAGTTTTAATTACTCAATGTCTAAGACTTATAATCTTTTTTGTTCTCTGAAATAGGTTTGAGTCATTTATGTTTGCAGGGAATACGAACACCATACAACATACGAGCAGGAAACTATTAACCAATGCCACATATCCAAGTTGTTATATGTTTAATATACCGATGGTTCAACCTCATATACGAGGGTATTTTATTTTGAAATCTTATATAAATATGTTAAAGTGATCAAAGCTTAAACTATATGTGTACATACATGGACATTCCATCTCTTCTAAAGCAGGTCAATCAGTGGGTCCCTAACCACGCCTTGGTTTCCTCTTTATTTTCAACTAGAAATCGACCGCGCGTTGCTGCGGTATCTAGGATTTTATGTAAATAAGCATATCATTAATTAGTCTAAGATAGCATAACGTACAATAATTATTCAGATAACCGAAAACATTGAGTAAAGTTTTTTACAAACCAAAGTGTAATGTAGGATAACTATCGGTGTGCCTGTCGATGGACAAAAGTACAAAGCATTGTTGTCATACACCTATTGGGATTACCATTTTCTATCAAATAGTTGTTAATATAAACCTATAACTGCTATCTTCAAAAAAGGATTCCCAATAGGTGATAGGTAACGACTTTAAGCAGCTATTCACTGTTCTTGCTTCAACTTCGTCTTAGTTTCACCATTTTATCAGTGGTGACCGTTTTTCCCTCGGATAGAGTGTTGCTCGTTGATGCGCCAGAGAGAACAAAAAGCACAAAGATTAGTTATTTTGTCAATTTGGAATGATGGTTCTTCACACAGTTATAATTAAGCTTTAAACATGAAAACTTACATGTGCTCGATTTGAGATTATTTCTGTAACAGAATTGAGTTCCAGCCCTACTTTTGTTAAACTTTCTATTAAGTTTATACTTAATAGCCAAAGTGTCCGAAATAAGTTTTAAAGTTGTAAAATGGTTAACACCGAAGGAACTGGCCATGCACGATTTGCAAGTGTGTTTACTATGGTAAAGTACGGATAATGTAAAAACTAAATATCAGACAGAAAAGCTACAAATAATAAACTAATAATGATATTCTAATTAGCTTGAAATAATTGATGATGAGAATTTTATTAAAACTAAATAACTACACCAACAAAATAGTAAACTACACTCGATAGAAATCTTTGTATTTATAATAGAGTGTGGGCATCATGAAATAGCAAGGGAGGTCCATCAAGACCCCAACATTCCTACATCTTCTCAACATACAAACCCAGACCACTATTAATGCTTGATCACGACAAATATCACAAAAAGATTGAGCGATTTATTGATTATATTTTAAAAAAAAAACACATCTAGTAATTAAAAACTTCACCATCTGAACAACAATATGCAACCATACCTTGATTTGTTGTTTTTCTTCGATAGTAAAATGTATGTAAGATAAGCCACACATTTGTCTTATTTTTTCATACATCAGGCACCCTTCACCCGCCTCTCAACTTCAGTGTGTGATTAAAAATACGTCTAGCTAATGTCTCATTTTTCTCTCACTGGAAAAGAAGGAATTCTTATGTTCCATTTTCAAATTTACTATCCAGAGATTTTTTATGATCATTTATAAACTTTTGTTCAGTTATGAGTCTTATGACCATTACCATTTGGATGTAAGAAATTTATGAAGTCATTCACTACCTATTAAAAATCTTTACCTCAAACACAAATGTGTGATTTGGTGAAACTTTAAGTGCATTTAAAGCCTTCAGGTAAGGATCAGAAAAAGGTTTTGCTCTTGCACATTCCTCAGCTAGAACGATGACTTCAAAGAAATCTTGAAGTTTAAGCATTGAAATCAGCAACTCAGGATTTGATCTTGGAGCATTTGTAATAGCAGCCCGTTTCAGGCCAAGATCTTCTACCCATTTACATACATTGTTCAAACCGCTTATAGTGGTGACCGAGACGATATATATAAAAAATTTCTACGTAAAACGCGTATACTCGGTACTTCGGGACAAAAAATCAACAGTGACCGAGGTCACTGCTGCCACCACCTAAAATTCGCCCCTGCCATCGTGACAGAGTACAAAAATCCTTGGTGTTTGCTTAAGATCTGACCCTTGCTATGATATGTTCTTTGGTTTCGACTATAAACAGATTTATTTATTGGTTGTAAATAGCGATGATGAGTTCCTATTCTAACATTCGGTGATAATCCATTTGGCGGGGCAAATTTTTTTATAGCCATCCATTTGGCGGGGCAATTTTTTGCAGCCATAGTGGGGCAAATTTTTTTTTTGCAGCCATTATGGATTATGATGTTAATTTTATAAATCTGAGCTATACTTATCATAAAACTAATTTTTTTTTGTAACTTATCATTTTTTGTTTAGTGCTCCGATTTGAGTTGTTCCGGCTATGATGATTGTGTTATGATCTGAGCCTTAGATCACGAGATTGAGGCTGTGATGATTTAATCTAAGCACTCATAATCTTTATGACTTTGAGGTTTTATTTCATCTTTTAATTTCGATTTACTTTTTTGTTGGGCTATGATCATTATCTTCTGATTTGGTTTGGTTGAATTTCAGTTTCAAAGGGACAATCTTTTGTTTTACTCTATTACAACTGATACTTTGAGGTTGATTATTAATGTTAGAACTTTTTATAAAATTAAACTTACATTTCATTTCTCATTGAAATCTTTAAAAGACAGTCATGTAAATATGTGTTATGAATATATATATATATATATATATATATATATATATATATATATATATGTTGTACACACTCATTCATGAGTCAACAGATCGACTATGTGAATGTCGTTATCTTTCTTCCACCCGTTAATTTGTTCCCCGGACATAATCATTATGTGACCTACGATGTATGGGTTGTGGCTGTCTCTTGGACTAAAGCTTCTATTTACATGAAAATGGCTAATCTCTACTTTTAAACTGACGGTAAATGGGTGGCCCGCCGCGAAGCGCGGACGGGTCACCATCTTGTTTAAAAGATTGATAAACTCCATTTTAATTTTACCAACTTGAATTATATATTATATGTTAGTATTAATATGTATAATTATATAAAAAAAAGTTGGACAACAAAGAGAATAAAAGTTGGAGCGGTTATATATATTTACCGAAAATTAAAGTTATAAGCTATTAAAAATCATTTAGGTTTTCTACTTTTGTACCCTTTTATTTTTTACCTTTCTTCGATTACAGCCGGCATAAACATTCATCTTCTTCAACATTTTCTCTGGCAGGTCTTCCTCGCTAGCCCACCGCCTGTCGTATTAAATTATATTGTTCATTCTTTTTCATCAGAGACCACAAATTTGTTTGTTTTGTTCGTTATTTTCACTGGAGACCACAGATCTGGTTCGTTCACCAACATCTTAAGTTCATGTAAGAGGGCGTTTGGCAGTAAAAGACCCGCACAATTACAGGAGTTCATGATCAACCCATTCTACCCCTCTCAAGGTAAAGTAAGTAGACGGCCCATTCTGACCCACAACCATTTCTCTTTTCTGTTTTGAGCCAACCCGCCCTGACCCGTACTTACACTTACTCACACACAGAATGACCCAACCAGTGACCCATATCGACCCAAATTTAGATGCGCAGGTCAGTTTTGCCAGGTCTAGTTGTGATGGTGTTATACAGGCGATAGAGAGATGAGACAGCGAAATCAATGAGTAGAGAGATGAGAGACGAATATGAATGGATTGCTCAAATAGATTTAGGGCAGGGAAAAGAAATATAAAAAAAAATTGTCGCTGCTCGCTGGAATCAAACTCGGGTTTGTAGGTTATCATTCCAAACACACACCACCAGAGCAAAGCCACATCTGATAAAAATGTTTGAAAACAATATATACATATTAAAAATGTTTTGAGCTGGAAAAAAAAACACAAATCCATAAGTTCCCTTTGTCTATTGTATATATATACAATCGTTTACGTCTTCGTAGATAGTGGACATTGTGAACCATATGCCCCGTAATTAACTAATTACAAAATCCATAAAATTATTATTAAAGAGAAATTACTCCATATTTTGCGTTTTAATTTAACTTTCAAACAGGTAAAAATGTAAATTACATGTAAACTAAACTTCGAGAGTTGGGGAGAGTTAAACAGAGATCAAGATTAAGCTCTCTGTTTGAGAAACTCGTTTCGCGTGGGATGTAATCCGCAACAGACGAACCCGTCTCACTCTCCGCCTTACCACCATATCCACCATTAAGATGGATCGGGTACGTCTCGTGTGCATAAGTCATCACCGGGTGCGCGTGGGGTACTACAGCCACCATCCCATTGGTAAAAAAACGATAACCACAATCCCCAACAACACAACGCATGAGATCTAGTTCCACTGGCTCACTCTCTGGGCTTGAAGACTCCACGGTGCTACTCAACGTGGAAGGGAAGTTGATTTTGGCCTTGGATCCGCGAAAATTGATAGCGGCGGCGTCATAGGCTCTTGCGGCGGCCTCTGCCGTATCGAAAGTACCTAACCAGACCCTGGTTTTGGTTCCGGGGTCACGAATCTCAGCGGCGTAGCGTCCCCACGGCCTCTTTCTCACTCCACGATAATGAACTTGGTCCACGGAGGCAGCCTTGGCTATTTCTTTCTCGTTCTTCATCACCATTATTATTATTCTTATTATTTTGGTTGTTTAATCAATTGCGGTGGATGTTGAAAAGAGAGAGAGGTGGGCGGTTTATTTATGTAGACGGAGACTTTAGAAAGAAATAGCGGAGCGTGTGAGATGGTGGGGTCAACGAGTGGTTTGACTGAAAGCCGCCGCCCAACAATTGAAGGGGTTACGTGGCACGCGGTAAAGCAGAATGACAAGCGGCTTAGACGTTGATGTGCCGGCTTTTTTTATTTTATTTATGTTTGGGCGGCCGCGTTTTCATTCCCAAGGAGTATATATATTTTTTTTCATTTTTTTTAACAGCTCGACGGAATATTTTATACTATAACGTAACCCTTCTTTCTTTCTTTCTTTTTTTTTTTTTTTTTTGAACGACAACATTTATAAGAAACAACAAAGGCCCCGGCAAGGAGCTAGGAAACAGCCATACAAACAAGAATAGAAGAATTACACACAAAACCTAGACCAAGCTTGCCAATCCAAAGAGAACCCCTTACACCTAGAATAAAACTCCAAGCTTTTATCTTCTTAATCACATTGTGGATTGAAGGTGGTCTTTGTTTGAAGATGGCATTGTTTCTTTCAATCCAAATACACCAACATCCTGTCAAGAACACCACCTTGATCGCCAAATCCTTCCTAGCATTTCCGTTGCCGTTCCCATGTTTGAAAATGTCCCCAACCGAGAAAAACACCCCATGAGGGATTTTACACCATTGAGACAACACCCCCCCCCCCCCCCCCACACACACACACACACATAATTTGAAAAAGGGCACCCGGTAGATAAATGCTCCGTAGTCTCTTCCACCTCCCGGCAAAAGACACGCAAACCGAACATTTCACGACCACATTCCTTTTCGCCAAGTACCCCTTGAGTTTAGGAATAATCATGCATGATTCTCGTTTGCGATGTTATTCTTAAAGTAGCCACAACTAAAATGGTTTATATTAGACATGAACATAAGTAAAAAGGTCAGTTTATTACTCAATCTCTCTAGTGAAATGTAGTATAACTTTATAACAACAAGAGCATACCTCTTAAGGGTGTACAATGTGGTATATATATACCATATTTGTGACTGTGACATCATGTTGACTCGAGATAACCATCTTCATAGTGACTTCTTGCTCTTGATTGGCTACCTTTCATCACACATTCCTTAAGGGACGCGTGGCACCATCCCATTAGGTGAAGGAGCAGATTATGTTGTCCTCTTATGATGTCATATCCCAACAAATTTGAGGTGAAACGTGTTTGGCACCTGCCTCTGTTGGTAGGCTGGTTCACGCGAACCTGGACCGGGTTTAGTGTGCTCACGTATCCAGAGTTATTTTGACAGGCATTAATTTCTTAAAAACTCTTTAGAAGAGAGAAGCAACGTCACTTTAAGGCCGTTTTATTCTTTGCTCACTGCTTTGTTATCATCATTGGAACGATAACGGCTTTGATTCCAGGCCCATCCACACGCCCATTATTTTCTTTGGGTGGGTGCAATCTCACACTTCTTCAAAATTTGAATTCCTCCCCTATCATCTCCTATCTCATCATTTCCTCTTCTCATTGGGTAAAACTCCTGCACCGGATCAAAGAGACGCGGTGAAAGTTCCAATTTCCTGGCCCATTGGTAATATTAGAAGTTGGTTAAATCTATCGATGGGCAGAATGGCCGGGATCCTCAATATCACTCCGCTGGGACGTCTCCCTCCCCCCCCCCCCCCCCCGCTATAAGGTTTCTGTTTATGGGGAGTTCATCACAACTTGCAACTTCAGGATACCCATAACCTCCTTCCTTGTGAAATTATTGAGGTATTACGGAATCCACCTGTCTCAGGTACACCCTATGGGTATGTGGTGTATTAGTGTGCGTGTGTTGTATATAAAAATATAACAGTTTTGGTAACACCTTTTGTACATAAGCTTTTAAATTTATAAAACCTTAATTAACTACGACTACTATTTCACCACATAGCACGGGCAAGTGCACCAATTGTGGGGTAGTATAGTAGTAGTAAGATGACCGACGGTCGTTCAAGGATACAAGGAAAATGAGGCTTCTAAAGATGAATTCTTATTAACAGTTTAGCCAAATTTAGTTAATTTTAGTTATGTATGAGGGAGAGTTGGTTTAAACTAATTAAAATAAATTAAAACAGATACATATAATGGGTTTTTTTAAGTTTAATCAATCAGGGGATAATATTATTTGGGGGAAGTTACCAGTGGTTGGTTTGGTATAATAGATTTAATTACTTTGCCTTAAGATTGCTACTTGTCAGATGAGGAGGACCATTTTTCAGCCTGGCACCATGTCTCACGTTCCTCTCGTTTCCTCGTAAGGATCCGAGAGGACCATTATGGAAATAGCAAATAAAGTAAGCGTGAATGCAAAATAGTTATGGGGCCCGATGGGTCGTCGGCGCCGTTATACTCGAATACGTTGTCGTGAACTGGTAAGGGAACAACCCACGCATCGGATTAAATTATTATGAAAATGATTTTTAAAAGGGACTAAGGTCTGTTTCCTTCATGCACCGCTTTCACGCAAACATGAGCGGTCGCAACCAAAGCCAAGTTCACTATCCCGTATCTCACCGACTTCCATGAAGTGACAAAATATTACTAACCCCAATCCCAACCAATACCTTGAGGCCGTAGTTAGCGTGAAATCCGTGTTTATTTACACAGACATAAAACTCTCGAATGTATTGCCTTGCATGGGGTGCGAGTCACCGTTAGTATCAAGCATCGTCCCCCAGTCGGGTGTCATAATTCCGACTAATGAGCTTTTGACTCCTGAAATGGTCTATAATACGCAAGGTACGTGTGTTCAAAAAGGTTTATAATAAGCTTTCAGTTTAAAAGAGTTTTTATAAATCACCCGTACTTACGTTAAGGTAAGTACGTAAATTCATTTTACCAACCCACCAAAGGTTTGTTTATCCCTGAGTGAATATAAGAGTTTAGCCAAGCATTAGAATGACTTTAATGATTTGCTTAATAGAAAATGAGTAGCTCATAGACAAATTTTAAACAAGTTCTTATTAAGTTGGATTTAGGTGTCCAGACCCGACTAAATCAAGTACCCGACCCGGTTAAGACCCGTAAGAGTTACACCGGAGGCAACGGGTATTTAAGACCGCTTACTTTTATAACCGGCAAATTCGCAGAGGAATTAATTATTTGTTTATTAAATAGTTTGATAGATAAATAATTAATTACTTATTTAAATTACTATTAATCATTAAGATTAATTAAGCGACAAAAGACGTTAAATATTATTTTACGTCATGGACGAAGATCAACAAAGAAAATTATTAGTTTGACTAATATTTGGCAAGCGACCAACATTTAAAGAGTTAAATGTTAATTTCGGAAATTAAATGGTTCGATTAAGGATTAAGTAAAAATCGAGGGGCTAAACAGAAACTAAATCAGTTATAAATATAACTGATTAAAGGGGGGCGAAACCCTAATCCTTGAAGTGAGATTTTCGACCCCCCCTCTCCTCCCTCTCACGATTCCGACGCCGACAGCCAACCCGCCGCCGCCGCCTCCCTTGTTCTCCGACGACCCGTTCGCGAGAACCCTAATCCTACATCACCGTCGCTGCCCGTCGTCACGCCGCAGCAGCCCGGAGAAGCCGAGCCGCCGCCGCGCCCCCTCGTCCCTCGCCGCCGCCGCGCCCCCTCGTCCCTCGCCGCCGCCGCTGCACCGCCGTAGCCGTCTGCCACCGAGCCGCCGCCACAGGCCGCGATCAAGCCGCCGCCGCAGCAGCCTGGAGAAGCCGAGTCGCCGCCGTCCGCAGCCCAGCCGCAGCCGACCGCCGCACCACCGCCGCCGTCACCGTCGCTCGCAGCCGCCGCCCGAGCCGGCCGCTGCCTCTCCTCGCCGTCGCCGTTTTATCGCCGACAAACCCTAGCCGCGAACCGCGTCATTCGCGTGTTCCGCCATCGTCCGCGAAACCCTAATTTCGCGCCTATCCGACGTACGGGATTTCAGTGCCGAGTCACTGAGAGAAATCCGTATTCTGCGAGGTTGTTTCGATTTGCCTGTCAAATCGATCTGCGAAACCCTAGCGTTACTCGTTGACTTTCGGTGTCTCAAGCGTTTGTTTGAAGCACCGCTCAGGTATATCTAAACTCGTTATTAGTTTAGATTTAATTGTTTAATTTATGATTTCGTCGCGTTTTGTTTAACGCGTTTTTGGTGTTTGCGCGTTCGGTGATTGTCGAATCCTGTTGTTTTGGTTTACGTTAATTAACTGGTTTTCGCGTTAGTAAATTTAATACGTTTTCCGCTGCATATTAAATTAAGTGTTAATTTAAATTATTTGAATTTAATTTACTCGGTAATTGATTAAATAATTATTTATTGTAAATAATTATTTCATAAAAAAAATCGCTATTACCGAGACCCGAATGCCACTGTCGTAACCCAACAGTGGTATCAGAGTCTTGATCACCACACGCAAACCCAGGCCGGTCAATTTAAACCGGTATACTTTCGCGAACTGGGGTTCTGAACCCGAAAGTCGCGAAATTGAATGAATCGCCTTTTAAATGTGTTTTGTCGATTCGGATCCACTAAACATAATCCGATTCAACATAATTGATTGAATTATCTTTCGTGCATATTCGGCCCAACCCTATTTAATTTTGTCATGGATTCGTTATGGTTTGGCCCATTAGGCCCATATGTTTTTGTTTTGGATTGGCCCACTTTTACTGGGTTCAAAGTTGTAATTATTTAAAATAGAATAGTTTTATTTTAATTATTATCGCTCACCTTCGCCTGGACGAACAAGACGAGCATGATACAGAGACCCATTTGAGATCATCCTTTTATGGGATTTTCGAAAATGGCTAAAACTCAAAACGAGACCGACGTTTCCCGATGACACGCAGGAGCTTGTTAAAGCCAGTGGGAGCAACTAAGTCGATCAGGGAGTTTTCTGTTCTCGTGGTTGATTTACTTTTATGTCCCTTGCCCTATTCGATATTGTCATAGGCTCTGACAATATCGAAAGCCCTGCATGGCCGGATATGTACATGTGTGTTTGCTTGTTTTTGGTTGCTTGTCTTAATTAGATTAACACACCAACTTAAAACCCAAACTTAGTTTTGTCAAAATGAAACTAATTTTTCAATCGATTAAATTATAGTCCTAATTTAATTACGACTTCATAAATTTAATAACCAATTTAATTCGACATTAAATTCGGATTTTTCAATAATGTAATCGAATCTTATTAAAATTGGTTATCGTCTCGCGACACATAGATCATTAATACTTAGGTTATTTAAATGATCGTCCCGAGTGAGATAGGATTCATAAAATTAATCGTCACATTTAATATTAAAATATGACCTTATAATCCTATCTGGTAAGCCTAAAAACGGTAGTCTATGCCATCCTATGACAAGTCTAACTTGGAACATATTGACCGATGCATCCGTGTTGGAGTATTTCAACACCGCACTTGGTGTTTAGGGTATCTTCCGAGGTGAGCGTATTGGAGTATTTCAACACCGTACGCGCACGCAGACCGCTTAGGACAACTACTATTTTCTTTACACGCACCTTTGGTATTGGAGTATTTCAACACCGTACCTCTGGTCGGCTTGTAGACAAAATGGGCATAGATGGGGTTAAACGTATTTCGTTGATCCGTTCGCGAAAGCCCCATAACGGGAGTTGTGACAGTTAACTCACAAGTGACAATCGTTGTCCATTTAGCTACTTAGAAATTTTGAAAGCACTTTACGCTGTCTGGAGAAATTGTCTAACTAACTGAATTCCCAATTCCTATTCAAGATTAACTTGTCATCCTTGAATACGAATCAAACATCGAAACACTAAAACATTTGCCTGTTGTTTCAGATGGCTAACCGTGTAAACCAAGAGATTTTCCATCTCAAGTCTCTCCTTGAGAAGGAGATACTTAATGGCGCCAACTTCCTTGATTGGGAAAGGAATCTGAGAATCGTCCTGAAAATGGCTAACATGGAAAATGTGTTAGAGGCTTAGGTTCCTGAGGAACCTGAAGCTGACACGGCCGCGGCGCGAAACGCCCATAACACACTGCGCACAAATGCCAAGAATGTCGCGTGTCTTATGCTAGCCACCATGGATTCTGAGATCCAGAAGAACATGGTTGACAGGACGGCTTTTCAGATGATCGGTGATCTAAGGGGCATGTTTGAAACCCAAGCCCGACAGGAGCGCTATGACACTGTTGTGACACTCATTAGTTGTCGCATGGCCGAAGGTGCTCCCGTCAGCCCTCATGTCCTAAAGATGAAGAGTTACATCGACCGTTTAGCAAAGCTGAATTACGTCATCCCCGCCGAAATGGCGACTGACCTGATTCTTCACTCACTGTCCAGTACCTTTACCCCTTTCCGGGTAAACTTTAACATGCATAGCATGGTAAAGTCAGTGACTGAACTTCACGGTATGCTTAAGACCGCTGAAGTTAATTTTGTTAACGGTAAGGCACCCGATGTACTCGCGATTCGATCAGGAGGCGTCAAGAAGCCTGAGGTAAAGAAGGGTAGACGTGGGAACAAGAAGAGAGGCAAGGCAGCTGTAACCAGAGCGTCTGGAAGCTCCCAGAAAAGCAAGCCTAAGGCGATCAAAGCACCGCCGCCTGAACAGCGCGAGTGCTTTGAATGCCACAAGATGGGGCACTGGAAGAGAAACTGCCCAGAGTATCTTGCCAAGGTGAAAAGTGGAAAAGCCCAGCCGGGTAATTCCTCAGGTATACACATAAGTTTATGTTGTATGATGCTTCACTTATTCCTACAAAATATATGTTTGACATACTTTACATTTTGTAGGTGCATGAAGCTGAAAGGAAGCAAGCCAAGACGACACTGAACTACCCTGCGATTGTCGCACCTAAATAAAGTTCGTGTCCTGAGTTTTTGGTTTAAAACAATTCTTGGTAATTTTAAAACAACTTGTTTTAGTTTGGTTTTCCCTGGCTGTTTTCCAGGATGAACAAATTGCTTTCTTTGGATTTTGATTATGACATGTTTTGACAATGGTTGATTTTCGAAACATACATGATTGGTTTTAATCTGCTTTAAATTTGATTCAACCTTTTGTTAGATTAAATTCAAAATCCCATAACAACATATCTTCCAACCTGGTGCACTTGATTTGATTAAGGCTAGCTTAAATGCGACATGGTAAGCTTTGGTTATCATATCCCATCAAAGATATAATGCCTTAAGCGTATACCGTAATTGTTACGTGACAAAGCAAGACGCCACCATGGTTCATAAAATCCAATGACATTGAACCATCTAGCGTCAAGAATGTTAAATCAACTCGAACCGACTGAAGATCGCCGTTTCGATCTACAACCGTGTGAACATATCAATCCTCTGCTTCAAGCAGACGTTTGCTCATATAAGTTCGAATCACCAGCTAAACAACTACAGGGATAATCACCTGCTGATTACAATATTGTAGTATGGTCACACCAATTCTGGTGCACATTACCATTAAATGTACATACCTGGACACATCTTGGAAGTCTTAGACTACAATAGTTGTACTCACGTGTGTTTTAACCCGACAAGCACTAAGTGTTTTATACGTCGATCCAAAATTTCATCATGAAACTGGTAACACACGAGACTAATGACTTGCCACAACAAAACCCTTGACTTCATGTAACCATGACGCCCTTTCACATATCACTTGCATAACTAACTTCCAATCCCAAGACCGGTATCTTGCGAAGATGGAATTTAGCAATTACATGTCCAAAGCTAGATCTTTAAATATCTAAAGAAAGGTGACTCTGATAAGTCACTGGACTATGTAAAGCAACTCTCTCATTTAAACGAGACGAGCCAGATAAATAATGTTTCACCAACAATGGATTGTTGCTTGGCGAAACATATTGACATTCAGATTAGAGTTTGCATGTTTAACCTTACCTGAATAAGGAAACATCCTCTAGTGTCAGACCCTAGATTCTGATAGAATATATCATCATCTCGATCATCACGAGATGCTTTCAAACAATCATAGACGAACGCGTCTTCATGCTAACAAACTCTGAAATGACTTTGACATTCGTCTGTGAACTTATGAGCGAGTCATAAGATCTGGATATTAAGTTTTGACTTCGTACCACGAGCTACGAAGTCAAACAATTGCGTTCTTAAAACGAAAATTGATTGTCACGATTTCTTCGTGCAAATTTGTATCCAATCGATTTGAAAGAATGATGAAAGCAAGAATGTCAATCTGCCTCAAGCAAGTGGGAGCATCGCCACAGATCCTTACCGGAATAACGATCAAGTGCCGATCTAAAGATCATTTAAATTTACTGGATTGAAACTTTAAATGACACCTCAATTAATCATAAGTTTCAAGATTAAATTAAGTATTGATCGTAATATGACTGAGCAACCATTAACGCGATCAATCTCTTGAAACAGTTCAAATCATACTAAATATGATATATAAAAGTAAATCCAATACTTGGATATTGCATGGAATGTTGCCGTAAGGTGTTACGCCATGACCATAGATCGAAATTACATCATCACTACTAGACACTGATGAAGGGGAATATATGTTCATTAACCGAGCATCAATTGTACTCGTTGAGCATTAATTGCCACCTTAATTGAATCTGAACTAAGAATGCCATAAAACATTCAAAGGGTTAATTCGACTCTATAAATAGTCGGTTAACATGCTCAAGTGATAACACAGTCATATGTGTACTTACCAAGGGCACTTCATTATCACAAGTTCGATTCACTTAAGAAGACTCACTGTTCATGACAAACACTGAATCTTAAGAAACAACTGATATTAGGCAATTCTAAATCGAAACACGAGCATATGATAGCGAATTCATAATTTCAACGATCGGATTAGATCAGCGAAATCACACTACTACATAGTACGTGAATTCTGCATCACATCGATATTAGATTTTAGTGTTGGATGTCGAACACTATCGTTTGCACCATATCATTCGACCTCCTCTAAGTTGTTGGACGAGAATTTGAATTCTGCGTAACGCGTTCGAATTTTATACGTTTTATTATCCATGAATATTTCGTCAATATTCTAAAGATCCGTAGTCGATCAGACATTGCGGGAGCAACGCCTGAAGCAAGACTATTCTGACTCTGGACTCAAGGTGTTGACCTCTAGACTCACAAGGCCTCATTGGAGAATGACGTCGGGACGTAACTTGCATCAGAGTGTCTTCATGGATCTTAGCATAAGACAAGTCTGATTGATGGTATACTCAACGGTATCCTTTGACCTGAGATACATGAGCGACCTCTCCTTTGCCAAAGAACATTCTTTGATTGTAGCTTAACGCTGTCGCGTAACTGCCAGCCATAACGGTTACTTTTGGGAATGGATCTGAAGTTTAGTGGGAGCTGTATGTAGTCAATATGGGATTCTGTACTCTTGCATTAACAATGCGACAGTTTGACATCATGGGCCCTCTCGTTAGTTCCAAGTGTGAAGTGTAAGGCCTTACCCAAACTTACTGTGTGTTTGATTGGACCACTTCGAACAGCAAAACGAGAAATACAATGATCGAACACGGAAGAGAATGAATAAATCCATGTCTCTGGTTCGATCGATGTCTCATACAGAAGGGATCTGATGACTTTACAAATACCATAAGTCTAAACTGTATCACAAGTTTAATGATATACCTTGGTTGTTTTGACTTGAAGTATCATGACTGGTTGGGACAGCCACGTGTAGCTAGAGCACCTCTGACTGTATCTTGATTAATAGTCGCGATCAGTCCAAGTTTGACTAATATTTGGCAAGCGACAAACATTTAAAGAGTTAAATGTTAATTTCGAAAATTAAATGGTTCGATTAAGGATTAAGTAAAAATCGAGGGGCTAAACAGAAACTAAATCAGTTATAAATATAACTGATTAAAGGGGGGCGAAACCCTAATCCTTGAAGTGAGATTTTCGCCCCCCCCCCCCCCTCTCCTCCATCTCACGATTCCGACGCCAACGGCCAACCCGCCGCCGCCGCCTCCCTTGTTCTCCGACGACCCGTTCGCGAGAACCCTAATCCTACATCACCGTTGCTGCCCGTCGTCACGCCGCAGCAGCCCCGAGAAGCCGAGCCGCCGCCTCGCCCCCTCGTCCCTCGCCGCCGCCGCTGCACCGCCGTAGCCGTCTGCCACCGAGCCGCCGCCGCAGCAGCCCGGAGAAGCCGAGCCGCCGCCGTCCGCAGCCCAGCCGCAGCCGACCGCTGCACCACCGCCGCCGTCCCGTCGCTCGCAGCCGCCGCCCGAGCCGGCCGCTGCCTCTCCTCGCCGTCGCCGTTTTATCGCCGACAAACCCTAGCCGCGAACCGCGTCATTCGCGTGTTCCGCCATCGTCCGCGAAACCCTAATTTCGCGCCTATCCGACGTACGGGATTTCAGTGACGAGTCACTGAGAGAAATCCGTATTCTGCGAGGTTGTTTCGATTTGCCTGTCAAATCGATCTGTGAAACCCTAGCGTCACTCGTTGACTTTCGGTGTCTCAAGCGTTTGTTTGAAGCACCGCTCAGGTATATCTAAACTCGTTATTAGTTTAGATTTAATTGTTTAATTTATGATTTCGTCGCGTTTTGTTTAACGCGTTTTTGGTGTTTGCGTGTTCGGTGATTGTCGAATCCTGTTGTTTTGGTTTACGTTAATTAACTGGTTTTCGCGTTAGTAAATTTAATACGTTTTCCGCTGCATATTAAATTAAGTGTTAATTTAAATTATTTGAATTTAATTTACTCGGTAATTGATTAAATAATTATTTATTGTAAATAATTATTTCATAAAAAAAAATCGCTATTACCGAGACCCGAATGCCACTGTCGTAACCCCAGTTTTAGGAATAAATAAATAAATTCAATTCAAGCTCAAACCATCATTCCATCCATTCATATTCCATAATCTCCTAATCATAAATATTGGATTCAATTGCGGTGGGAAAAACCCTAATCTAGTTCGACCCATGCTGATTCATGCTTTGAGACGGGATTAGGCCTAGTTGCGAAACTGATTGTGTGGGACCCATAATTGGTAATAAAATTGAATAAAGCATGTTCAGGGGCTTCGGTTTTCGGCGGTTGGGTTTATTCGGACTGAAATACTGGTAATCGTGGCTATCGCGTGAGTATCTATGTTTTTGAAGAAAAGATAGTAGCTAAAGGTCAAATTTTCCGGTTGTGATTCCATCGCGAACTTTTTCGGGACGAAAAAGGGTTAAGTGTGGGGATGTTTGATGCAACGCATCTTATATATGTTTTTGAATTGCAAATCCCGCATTTTTACCGGCTTTTGATCGAGTTTGATGAGATTTTGTTACTTAATTGCTTATTTGGTGAAATTCAGGAAATCTGGTGATGGTGGGTTGATTTATGGTGATTTGTGGTGAAAACGGAACGTGAATCGGAGTCCGGGAGAAAAAGATAGATGATTTTAAAATTTTGCTACAGCAGCCAATTCGCGGACAGCCACTCCCACACATTAATTTTAGCTGTCTGCGAGTTTTTGCTTGGAAAAGAAGAAAAGTGTCAGTCGCGGACAGCCATTCCCTTGTCTGAAATTCTGGCTGTCCGCGAGTCTTATTCCCAGAAATCAGTGTAGTGATTTTCGCGGCCAGCTAATCCCAGAAATATTTTTTGGCGGTCCGCGACTACTGGACAGTCGGCTAAAATTTCTAAAACGTGTATTTAAGCAATTTTTGAGCCTAGGGTTTGGGGAGTTCGACCAGAGAGCACGTCTTTGAGAGATCTTCGAGATTAGAGGTCATTTTTGAGCAATCAAGGGCCGGATTGAAGATCTTGGAGCTTAGATTGAAGATTTGAAGGCTTCGGTTGGAGATTTCTTCATCTAAATCGGTTTCTTCTTCCTAGTTTTTGATTGTTTGATCATGTATTGCTTAGATTGGACTGATTTCATGATTAGATACATGATTTGTGGCTGATTTCTGATTTATCACCTAGTTTAGATGAAGCTTTACCCATTTTGACTTTTCGGTTTGACTTTTCAACATGATTATGTGATTTTTGCTCATGATTCTAGTTTTGGTTGCTTGAGATGATCATGTGTGCTTGATTAGCTGCTGTTAATGATGTATTGTGTGGACTAATTGATATGGATTGTGGAATTGCAACCATTATTAGTTAGTTTATTGTTGATCCTTGAACTTATATGGGTTTTTGGGTTAATGCATGATCCGGAGACCTCCTACACGATGATATATCGTTGATTAGTGGCTGATTTTGTGTGCATCCTTATGGAATGAACTTGACCGAGTTATTTCATTTGCTAGTTATTGACTAGACATTGTTTGATAAGTTAGAATACTTGTGACCGCGAGATTTGAGCCTATTTATTCGTGTTTAGTGATTTCTAGGTCCTAGATAATCGGAATTAGAGTCATTGCATGTATTAGGATTCATTTAGAGAGACCTCTCTTGGTGTTTCCCGATTTATGCGTGTTTTGCTTGTTTTGACCGAAACTGTGAAACCGTTGTGCAAATTCACATAGTATGCTATCTGTGCTTCATTTAGAATTATCTGATCACTCGGGATGTGTCTATAGTCCTCCTTGGTTGGGTTATTCTCACCTGGTGATAGTTTCATGTTGATAGGTCTTGCCGGGGGTCTTATGTGGGTTTAGTGGATTCTAGGCTAGGTGATATCTCTCTCATTCTGTTTTTCTGTCGTTTGCGTTGTCTGCTATTTGTTTACTGTTAGTCTTATTGCTTGCTTAGTTTACGTAATTCAATCATTCCAATTGCATCGGTTAAATATTAGTTATGATACATTATCGGGAGTCTGATTACGCGTCCGTGGATTGATATCCGGTTCTTATCGATACTGTACTGCATACGACGGGTTCACTGCCCTGGTGTGTAGTTTGGTTACTTGGTGATTACAATTTAAAAGCTTGACCACGTTTTTATATATCCAAATTTTACACATCACCAATGCATAAACGATTACTTAGAGCTTAACTCTAATGTTAGACTCCATAGTTTTATTGGTCTTTACAACTCGTCACAACGAGCGAGTTTATTGCTTTTCTAGCATGTTTTCATTTCATGGCACTATAGCAACTATGAGTCATAAATGAAATATGTAACATAGCATAAATGTTACCTCGTGAGCTTGAACAATCTCTACCCGGTTTACCGCGTGATCCTTCGCCTTGGTTGCCTAAAGTGGATTCATTTCTCATTAGATCCACATGACACGATAAATCATCAATTTACATATCATATTTTCCATAATTTAGTACTTGATTCAACTATGTACTCACATTCAACTTTCGTAACGAATTCGCATCAAGCATTTAGCATGTTTTCAAATATTTACATCCTATTAAGCTTTATGGCGAATAAGCATTCAAGGCATCTAACATGAATCATAGTAGCCCATGTTCACAACTTTTCCACTTGAATCATTTTTTTTACATCAAGACAACATAATTTCCATCTTGTATTTCCATATTATTAACCAAGTGTTCACTTAGGCATTTAGTCGAACACTTGGTGTGCATATGACATATATAAGAAAGATTAACTAGTTTGGTTTGGTTCAATTTCCATAACCTTGCATACTTGATGCTATAACTAACTTTCATAATAAAACACATCAATTGAATCATAGTAATTCATAAACACTTTAGGTTCACAAAACCCCAAACCCAAATGCCAATTTTCGTGACTTGGGTTTTATCCACCCAACACTTGATGTTTAAACATCAAACTTAGCATTCAAGTATTTATGACATCTAAACACATCATAGAACCAAAAATCGCAGATTTAGCATCAATTCAAGACCCCATATTTCCGAATTTTAGCATGCAATTAACAAGGGAAACACTTACTTGTCAGCCTCGATTCTTAATCAATGAGAATTGCTTCGAGTTTCATTCTTAATCCCTAAAAATCGCAGCTCATAGCGCTTGGATTTCTTAGATTGATTTTTAGGGCATGGATATGGATGAGGGAGATTGCTGGAGTCTCATATGCATACCAGACCCCCCTCCCCTCACGTTCTTTTTTTTTCTTTCTTTCTAAACTTTGAGTTATTGACTATTATGGTCCCTCTAATATGCATTTAGGTTATCTAAAACCCCAAATACCATATTAACATATCAAGACCTCATGTTATCACATTTATTTTACTTAGGACAAAAGTTAGATGTATTCTAACTTTTTTTTATAAATTTAACATAAGTTGTAACGAAATTCCTAGATTCAAAATTAGGATGTTACAATTTATATATGTTTTTATTCGCTTGAAAATCGGGTTGTTACACAGTGACATGGGTCGTGTGCCATTAGTTGCATGGGCCATGTGCGACAGACAACAGAGGCACGAGCCATGTGTCGTCAGGGGCATAAGGCAACTCTTTCAGGGTGCAGCTAGGAGGCGGCACGGGCCGTGCTTGGGGCCAAAAATCACCGAGCTAGTATTTTCCTTCATATTTTCTATTGTTTTTGCTCCTTTTGTGATTTTTACCTGGATAAAATAGAAAAACTAAAAAAAAGCGATATACGGTTAATTCATTAGTAGTTAGTCTAATTCGTTACAGTTTATGGGGGATATTTGCCATAAAAATATGTATAATTTGACTCACGTCACGTATCTCTCATTTCTAATTTCTCTAATCGGAAAATCCTGTTATGACCCTGTTCATCACCTTCTATTTACTGTCCTTGAAAGATAGTTGCTACTTGTTTACCAAGTGTTTAGGCTTAGTAACTATTGCTAAAGATGTTTTGGATAGTATCTGTGGGTCGAAGGAGCGATTCTGTTTTGTTTACGACTAAGTAGTGCCTCCGGACATGGGATTCTGGTCCTTTAAAACCCCCTTCGTTGATAATCCTCTTACGGAGCTCCAACCTAAAGGTGATGCTGTATATGATATTCTAGTGGCTGGAATTGCTTAAATTTAGAAAATACCGGATCCTGCCCTCATTGGAGTGGAGATGAGTAGGTTGTGGGATATTCCGGACCGCATCTCGGTATACGTTGTTGATGGCAAGAGTGAGTTTTATTCTCCCTTTATTTTTAACTGTCAGTAGCTCACCCATAACCTTAACTTCGGCTTCTTTTGCCTTTCGTATGGTTAGCCTCTTTAACGTGCTGTTTTAGGACTCCACCACTCATAGAACAACTTCAGTGCTAAAGGTTGCTGACGGTGGTGTGGACATGTTATCCGATTTGAGGAAAACTTCTACTTACCCCCTCCTACTGGTGGGAGTTCCTCACACCAGAAGGAATCTCCGTAGAAGAAAGCTTCTATCACTGGTACGCCATCCCTGCCCTTTTCTTTGAAGGGCTTCGATTTATCACTGATACTGAGCGAATCTGATTCAGTGCACGCTTATGAAATTCCTTTGAAAAGGATTCGAGTCCCCATCTGAACCAGCATATCTGCTGGGCAAATTGCGCAGACGGTTCTAGGGGAGAAAGAAGCAAGGTCTCGCCGCTGGAAACATATTTGGGGAATATGGAACTGAAGTCACCTCGCTCCAAGTGAGGACGGTAGGTGATGAATATAAAACTATCAAACAACAGGGAATGTCTTATGTGCTAATTCTCAACTATAAATGTGTTTTAACGTGCTTCTTGGGTTTTCTGCCGTAGCTTTTCGTCGGTTTATACATATAGTAGGTTTGATATGTAATTATTAACTTAGCGAACCGCTCTCGGTCCGGATGGAATAAATTAAAAAACACTTTCTGGGACCCATACTAAAGTCGGGGCTAGCGGGACAAAGCCATCAACCCCTATTGGAACCATAACCAAGACTCTTCCAACACCACCCTCAAGCCCTGCTGATATCCACAAATATGTACGTGTTTTTTTATCAAATATTTTCACAAATGGTTAATTTTCTAACTAATTATTTATAAAACAGTATGTTATTGTTTCATTTTTAGTTTTTAGAGTTATCCAGGGCTAAAATCACAAAAAGTAAAAAATACAAGAAACACAAGGAAAAAGACAAAAGACTTCAGATTTTGGACCAAACACTGGCCGTGCCTCGCCTGGAGCGGGTAGTGCCTCACTTGTGTAGGATCATAAAGGCCCTCACACAATATTATTGATCAAACCCGAGTGCGGAATCCACGAGTTTGATGAATCAAGAAGGAGAAACGATAATAAACAATGGAAGAACAATGATAATCACTAAAGCAATGAAAGACTTACGATTAACCAATGCTTAAATCGAATACAACTTGATCACCAAAACAAAACAACTAGGTTCTCCCATCAAGTTCGGTCCCCTCAATCCGCCAACTAGTTAACCCCTTATTCGACTACCTACATGTGTTTATATACTCACACATGTATGCGCATACATGCCCCATGGGCCGAACCTTACTAGCCCACTAATACAATTAAACAAGCCCACTAAACACTATGAAAACGAGCCCACTATTCTAATGTGTAAGTCTTATAAAAACGAGCCTTACACTCTTCCCCTAGGCTTATATCATTAAAACTGTTACATGGTAAAATTTACTACATTCATTTCTTGGCAGGTCAACATTCTGTCTCAAACAATCTTTACAGCTGCACATGTAAACGACTTCACTTTCACTTCATATTCGGAACCATGCTTCATTTGCTTAGAAGCCAACAACTTTATATTGCTTTCTCGAAACCTGAGCAGATCATGAGCACCATAAAATCTGAAATCCTTTGTCTTGGAAACAACAACTATTTCTCTAGTCAGATTGTCATAGGCCCATATTTCAAAATCATGAAGAGTATTATCAGGAAACTTTGGTGGCAAAGGCACAATCTTTTTCTTGTCTGTTGCAGGCCAATGCATAGTCTTGAATATTCTTTTAGTGTAAGCATCATGAACACCTTAATGCTTTTTCACATTCTCCTTTGCAGTCTCAAAATTGAAAATTGTTCTAAACTAGCTTTTCCAGATACAATATGAACCACATAGCTCCACCAGATTTGAGCGATTGATAAAAGGAGCTTTAGACAAGGGTGTGAGATTAACTTTAGTCCAAGATTGGAATTAAGACCAATCACTGTAATATTCAGGTAAGATCTCTCCTTCTCTCAGGACCACATACATTCCTTTGTCTGCATCATATTGCCATGACTTGATCGCTCTTCGAATACCTTCTTTGTCATATCCGGCTTCACCCATTCTTATTGAATATCATCCAGGTGTTGGTTGAACAACATTAAACCATCCTTCATCCTCTTTTGGGACTGAAACAATCATGGTCACTCTTCGCTCTCTCAAGCTCTCTCTCTCTCTCTCTCTCTTCCATGGCTTCCACGTTTGCATTAACGACATGTTCTTCAGTATCTACAAGATTATCAATCACTTCATAAAAAATTCATATCTTCAAGGTTTCTTAAGTCTCTTGTTTGTAAATCCTCCAGCCAATCATCTTGTCCCAGGGAACTACTTGGACCAGCATCATTTCCATTTCCACCGGATCCACCTTGATCATCATCTTCATTTTTAGTGGAATCTGGAACAGTCTTTAGATCACCCACTTTCTTCTTTAGTTCCATGAATAGTGAGGTTAGAAACCCAATACATGCTTAACACATCTTAATCTCTTCAGTCTGCCTAATAATCATCACAGCTTGTTGGTTTATTTTTTTTAATTGGGCAATAACCTTATCTTTGGCTTTATCTTGAATTTCCAGATAAAATATGTAACACCCCAACCTATGGCGGAAACATCGGGGTGTCACGAAAATTGTATTAAAGCACTTGGATAAAAGGAAACCATATTTTTATTATTAATTCAAAACTTAGACGTCTATTACAAGGCATAAGAAACTTAAAAGACAATAGTTTCCTATCTAAATCTCCAAACTTCTAGGCTCAATCATGTTTGATTCTCATTACCTGAAAAACACGCAAAAAGAGTCAACTAGATATATAATTGGTGAGCCATAGATTTGTAGTAAAATAGTAATGGATAATCATTTGATAAAAGCTTGCAAAGTCGTACATGTTAAACTAAATATGCAAGTATTACACTAAATTAATCACATATTCGTCACCCAGTACATAAATGATGTTCAATTCCCTCAAAGGAATCTCTACGATTATGATGTTCAGTTTCCTCAAAGAAACCTCTACGATTATGATGTTCAGTGCCCTCAAAGGAACCTCTACGATTATGATGCTCATGAGACTTACATGTACAGGTCCCTAGAATAAGATATAATATAGACAACACAAGCAATTTTATTTAATAGTACTTGACTTTGCTTAACAAGAATAACTGGTTTCAAGAATAAAGTCTCATAATGATTCTCATTAATAATCATGAATAACGTTTGTGCATGTTTTCCATCCCAAAAGATTTAAAGTAAAATGGGAACTATGAACTCACCGTTGATAGTTGGTTGATTACTAGCTTGACGTATCGAGAATGATTTCAAGTTCGAGGGATTCCTAGACGAACAATGAAATCGGTTAACCTAAAGATACGATGATGAAGACTAGGATTTCTAGGTAGCCTAGGGTTTCGTTGGGATTGTCGACGTGGGGAAGATGACTTTATTTTCTTGATTATAATCGTTTGAATTTAAATAATTATATAAATGATTTGGCAAATCACTATTTGACTAAATAAATATATTAAAGAACGACAATAGCTAATGAGTATTTATTTGTGTTTATGAAGCATTATGTGGTTAAATTCATATGTGACAAAATAAAATAATTTAATGATTGAATAAAGGTAATCAATTTAATAAGTACATAAATAATTAAATAATTGAATAAATAACTAAGTAAATAAATGACGAAGTAAATGAAATAACTTAATGAAATAAATAATTGGGTGAATATTTATGTAATTGGATAAATGTAACCGAATAAAGGATTGACAACGTAATTATGTTGTTAATTAAATAATTAGATGAGTAGTTAACTAAATAGTTGAAAACAAATAAGTTATGACAAAAAGTTAACTACATAAATGGATGTTTTTATAAAAATACTTAGGTTTATTAGGTGTATAAAA
>JBCNJP010004168.1:0-18313 GCA_039602395.1 Deinandra increscens subsp. villosa
ATTCCAATTTTCCCTTTTCTTTTTCTATCTCCACCGTTTTTCTTTCATCTACCCAATTATTTCCCCCAAAATACCACCAGCCCTAGTGGTTTTGTAATGGGAAATGCAGTCTCGAAATAATGTCCAATGTTTCTCCAATTTCCGGCTGCTGAATGCAGTGATCAAGGTATTTGTGAATTTGTATTCGATTGCTGTGAAATCTCGTTGTAAATTTAGTTGCTGAATTTTGGGGGAAATTTTTGTTTTTTAGGGATTTCGTTTTGATAATTGTTATGATCCCCTTGTACTATCAATTTGGCTAAACCTTGGGTAGAGTTCTACTAAGTTTTAGAGGTGTATATATTTAATCTTTGATGCTCATTTTTTTTGTTGACAAATTTGATTTATAATGTGTGTTCATTATGTGATAATGCTGTTGTTTTCTGGTCACTGTAATGTTGCATATGTTGAAGATGGTTCATATTATGTTATGTTTTCCATCATTTTGATTTCATTGACAAACATATAGTTTTTTTTTTTTTTTTTTTTTTTTTTGGTAAAAGTTTTTGATTTATTTGCTAAAGTTCTCATCTTTTGCTGGATTAGACTCCTTACCACATCAAAAGTCTGCAAATGTGGAAGGATTCGATCGAGAATACACTCTTTAACATTTACAGGTTTTGCATAATGGATGGATGGTTTATCTTTGAAGATTTAGGGCGCGTTAAATTATGGAAAATGAGTTCTAGTTTTCCATTTCTAAGTTTCCATCTCTAAAAACACATTAATTTTTTTGAAAACTCGTTCAAAATTGAAAGATATAATTTCCATTTTCCATATTAGAAAACTAGAAAACAATAAAATGTAGTTTTCTAATTTCTATTTAAAAAGTAGAAAACAGTGCTTTCCATTTTCTTGGAAAACTTTTCTGGAAAATTGTAATTTGATCAGGTTTTCTTTTCTGTTAGAAAACATTATTGGAAAACACGGGGTGTTTTTCACAACTAAACGTGCCCTTAGTATTTTATTTCTTGAATCACAATTTAACAATAATTAACTACATTTATGTGTAATGGGATGGCTTCTTTCATGGTATATTACATGTAAATGAAAGTGTGCGTGTTTGGATGAGTATATTCCAATGTGATCACTTAAATCTTGACCCTTCGGTTTTTCGATCTAAGGGTCTTGACTGGTAGATGGTTCTCAAATGAACTTTCTCCATATGTATATTTAGAAATCTATGTACAGTTTTAGTTAATGTAAGGTAATGTAGCTCGATTAGAAAACTTATTTTCACATGTCTTGATCAGATGTTGTGACATTAAGTGTTATCATATTCATATATGATCAAGATGCATAAAATGAAAGGGGAATGCGACAAATCCTTAAAGCGGTTGTTAAGCTGCGGAATCAAGGAGCTGCATGATAATGGCTTCGAGGGTTCACTAGACGAAAACGCCATTTTTAAAGATGTTTTTTTCGGGCGTGAAAATGGCAGAAGTAGTAAAAGGTGTCTGGTAACCGGAGCAATCAATTTTGAAAATGACATTTTTAGCCCTAAAGACGCCCCGTATTTATCAAACAGTGAGCATTCGGTTATGACAATTGAGGAGCATCCCGAAGAGTTCATGGAAATGAAGCGAAGGAAGTTGTCAGATATAGAACATTCTAGTGATAAATCTTGTTTGTGCCAGGCGGGTTCAGTTGTAACATGTCGTTTGGTTGAATCATTTGCCCGAGGTGTCAAATCCAGTTGCTATTTGCTTAAAGGACATATTCAAGACCGGGCCGCAAATAAATGTAGATTATGTCATTCTAACACTAATTATCCGAACGTGATTAAGGCTAACGTTTCACCTGCCTCGCAAGAAAGTCAAGCTACCGTTCCATGTTCGAAGAATTTAAGGAAAAATTCTTCCTTTATGGAACTGAATGAAGATGACATCAGCGAGAGTATTACTCAACTAACACCAAATATAGCAATAGATGACCATGGAAGTTGCAAAAAGAAGTCAAAGTCAAAGTTTAGGAAACCGGTCAAACATGAAAGGGATAGAACTAGGAACGGTTCTGCTACCAAATTAAGAGGTCGAAAAGGGAATTCACGGTTGCGGGGGAGTGTTGTAAGGAAGTACAAACCCCGAAAAGGTAGTTGCAGGCTGCTTCCACGTAGAGTGGAGGATAATTTGTCCGGTTTTAACGTAAGAACAGTATTGTCATGGTTAATAGATTTTGGGATTATTCATGTGAATGAAGTTATCCAGTACCGAAACCCACGGGATGATTTGGTGGTCAAAGATGGTTTAATAACCCGAGAGGGTATATTATGTAACTGCTGTGGGAAACCGTTTTCTGTTTCGAAGTTTAAGAGTCATGCAGGTTTTAGCTTAAAGTGTCCATGTTTAAATCTTTTTATGGAGTCGAGAAAATCCTTCGTTTTGTGCCAATTGGAAGCTTGGTCAACTGAATATAAAGCCAAAGGAACCGTGCATAGTGTACAAGTTGAAGAGATTGACCAAAATGATGATAGTTGCGGTGTGTGTGGTGACGGGGGTGAGTTAATATGCTGCGATAACTGCCCGTCGACTTTTCATCAAGCGTGTTTGTGTTTGCAGGTTTGACTTTCTTTCCTTGCAGCTATATAGCCTATATTTTTCAGTTGCTTTTGTAATTTTATCAAACATCTGTTCAAAAGTTTAAAGATTTATATTCCACTCGAATGGGTAATTTAAAACCAAAAAGGTCTATGAAAGTAGTCTTTAAGCGGCTTGGTTTGGCTATACAAAAAGGTTTAGCGGCACAGTTTGTTGCCCGTTTGCCTTCTATTTCCTTGTAAACTTTTAAATTTTCACTCTAATGAAATATTCCAATATATGCCTAAAAATTCAAATAAATAAAATGGAAGTGGATCTAAGTGATCTGTAAAACAACCATCAAGACTATTTTAGTATAATAAAAATGGTTTATTATTGTAGTAATATAGCTTTCGTAACCATATTTAATACATAGATTACTTGTATATCTCAATAAAATATAAGATAAAAGTGTTTAGAGTCAACCCGGCCTGCACATTTTCCCCTATTTCATTTTTATATGATTTGATTCTCCAGGAGATACCTGAAGACAATTGGTATTGTTCCAATTGCTCTTGCTGGAGTTGCGGGAATGTGGTCGGGAAGAATGAAACAGACGCTCTGAAATGTTTGCAGTGTAAACATTCATGTAACTTTCTGTACTTCTAACCACCTAATCTTGTTTTGTTTTATGTTGGTGATTTGATTTTTGAATTATAGTTTTGGCTGCAATTTTTCAGAACTTTTTTCTTCGATTTTTTTACCACTAGCATATCATTAGTGAAAAAATATCTCTCCTTTTTTTATATAATGTGGTATCTTGTTATATTTTTGTGATTTTTCATAATGAATCCATACGTATTGCTGACTATTGCGGTCCTTGTAAACAGACCACATGGAATGTGGCAGGGTGACTGGACTTGGAAGTGGATTTATGCCTTCTACCTGGTTCTGTGGCGACAATTGTAAGGAGGTAGATCATTTTTTTCGCTTTCGAAAGAAGAAAGGAGTTTACTTTCAACTTGTTCCCCTTTTAGCTAAGTATTTTGATTTGACCTGTTTGAATAAAAATAAATAAATTATCTTTTACAGATTCACTTGGGCCTTGAAACACGGGTCGGGCTTATGAATTCAATTTCTGATGGTTTCTCATGGACCCTTTTGAAGTGCACTCATGCAGACCAAAATCTTGATAAACATTTTGTTGCTCTGAAAGTGGAAAGCAATCTAAAACTAGCTGTTGCCCTAACAATCATGGAAGAATGTTTTCTTCCCATGGTGGACCCGAGAACCGGCATTAATATGATACCCCATGTATTGTACAATATGGGGTGAGTACCAAGTAATCTCATTGTTCTTAAATTCTTAATTCTTCACATTACCAACAATTTAACATAATTATTTTGCTAAAATTGGATTTTAATAATCCCAACTTTTGACTGCTGGCCAGCAATAATCCCACCTTTAAATATCCTTGCCACCGGTACCAACTTTCAACCTTATTTTTTTTGTTGGATCAGCCGTTATTTTTTTTAACTCTTTTAAACGGAGGGTCCAACAAAAAAAACAAGGTTGAAAGCCGGGAGTCGTGGCAAGGATATTTAAATGTGGGATTATTGTTGGCCAACAGTCAATAGTTGGGATTATTAAAATCCAATTTCCCTAATTATTTTGCTAAAATTATGTGCAGATCAGAATTCGCACGTCTCAACTATGAAGGATTCTACACTGTGGTCTTGGAGAAAGATGACATGTTACTAAGTGTAGCATCCATAAGGTACCTTGCGATACAAGTTACCGTTCTAAGTGGATCGTGATCTGACCCATTAGTTAATGAATCATGACCGTGATCGACCCAATTAGTTTTTATTTTGGTATATTATAAATATTGTTCAGGGTCCATGGTATGGAAGTTGCAGAAATGCCACTCATTGCAACATCCAACAAATATCAGCGCCAAGGAATGTGTAGGCGTCTCATGAATGCTATCGAAGAGGTGATAATGTAATTTTTATTATAGTATTTAACACACTAGTTATTTCTACAAAAGTAGGTTTACTTGTATGTTTGACTAGTCAACTTCTGTTGTGACTTGTGCTATGTTTAGCTGCTGAAGTCGTTGAAGATCGAGAAGCTGGTACTGTCTGCCGTCCCGAGTTTAGTTGAGACATGGACCAACAGCTTTGGTTTCACCCACTTGGAACCCGAAGACAAGAAGAATCTGACCAAAACTAACCTGATGGTGTTCCCGGAAACAGTATGGCTCAAGAAGCCCATGCACCAAGGGTCCATCCAAAGTTAGCTCTTTTCAACCTTTCTTTATGAACCCGCTTATATATTCGTCAAAATGGGCCGGGTTGCATTGACCCACCAACACTTTTTTCTTGGCTTTTTATTTCTTGAAAATAATTATAAAAAACAGTCGTGGTGTTTAGTGGTAACGCATATCTAGTGGCGGGTTTTCATGTCTATACAAAAAAGTTATGAAATCTTGTTTTATGAATAGGTATCCCGAAGTCGGAAGCTATAGCTTCACATCTGAATTTTGATCTTGAAGAAGATAGGGTGGTGTGCAAGGGGTTGTTGCAGAAAGATGGAAATCAAGATGATGATGATTTGAAGCTCTTAAATGAAGAAAAAGTTTCAAGATTTGAAGGAACTTCTTGTGAGATGGTTTGTGGTGTAAAATGTTGATATTAATAATATGTAATGGCAATGTTAGAAAGGGGTGTTTTGCTAAAAACATATAAGCAATTAGGTTTGTATATATTTAAGAAAATGAAGATGGCAGAGGTGGAGGCCAAGTTTTGCAATTAGATCAAGAATATCAACAGAAATTGTAGTGTTGTGTTAATTTTCAGTGTTTGAATTAGAAAAATAAAGCATGGTTGAAAGAGAGATTTAAATTGTACATATATATTTTTAACGGCTAAATCATATTTCACAGGATCTAAATCGATAATATTTTAGCTAAGGGTCACAATTGATGATCAAAACCAGAAAATCATGTTCGGTTTAATAGAAAGTTAGGTATTGTTTTAGATGTTGGAAATTAATGGTTTAGATCTAATGATAAAATTTTAATGAAATGTTTTAAGTGTAGAAAAGGCGAAAGGTTGGAGCGGTAAAATTAGTATAGTTTAGAATTGTTGATATTTTTCAAGTTCTTTAAATTTTTTAAACGCCTATAACATTTTTATATGACGTTATTTTTTTTTTAAGGAAAATTGGCCTGTAATAATACAAGTTTTCACTCTTTGGCCAATAATAATATGAGTTTTTGAGTTGGTCTGTAATAATACCAGTTTTCGAACTATTGGACTGTAATAGTATGCCGTTAGTTTTTACTTAACGGGGTTAAATCCCTGCCTACGTGGCTGTCCACGTGGCTTCATTAATCATACGTGACATTTTTAAGTGGGGGTTTTAAAAAGGAAAATTGGCCTGTAATAATACAAGTTTTCACTCTTTGGCCAATAATAATATGAGTTTTTGAGTTGGTCTGTAATACTACCAGTTTTCAAACTATTGGACTGTAATAGTATGCCGTTAGTTCTTACTTAACGGGGTTAAATCCCTACCTATGTGGCTGCCCACGTGGCTTCAATGTATTTCTTTTAACAAAAGACTATAGTGGGGGCTGTTACATTAGCTCTGCCTGTCACACCCCGACCGACGGCGGAATATGTCGGGGCGCGAAGATTGTCCAGATGCACACAACACTATTTCAAGTTGCGATATTCTTAATTAACCCATTTCCATAACATAGAATCAAACATAAACAAGTCATAATTCGAGATTACAATTCAAACATAACATCCATAAAAGTACTCATAAAGTCTAATATTTTATTTAATAAGGTCATCTAAGTCCCATGCAATCCTATGATGACGGAGACAAAGGAATCAAACAGCAGCACCTGCAACATGTTTAACATAAAAGTCAACTACTAGAGTTGGTGAGTAAACATAGGTTTATCAATAGAGTATGAGTAAAATCAATGCGATTCGTGAGTAATGTAAGTCCACATGTGATAAACGAGTAATGAAATATATAAGATAAGAGCGTAATCAAACCCTGACAATAAGGTTTCAAGGCGCCCAAGCCAAGGCAGGCCAAGTGGGCTTGTCAAGCCAATAGATCTATCACCGTAACCCCGGCATTTATAGTGTTAATAACTACGCGTAGAGTATGAGTATGAGTATGAGCACAATCCACATATAACACACAAGTCTAACACATAAGATCATACAATACGAGCACATAATCGCGTATAGTTTTGAGTAAAGATTCATCGAGTAAGAGTTTGATATAACACATGTTGCACCCCAAAACAATAAAGTAAAAAGGGGCTATGAGTACTCACCTCACGGGTGAATCGAGAAGAAAAGATAAGCGATAGCGATGCGCGAATATCACGTCCGGAGATCACCTTTATGATTGACCGAGATTGAACCAACATAGATAAACGAGTAAAGTGAGAAACCGACACTTGATACGACACGACACGACTTAACCAAATCACAACTCATTGGTGTTTTACTCAAGTGATAGCGTACGGGCTTAGTTTGGGTTCAAGTTAATACTCTAAGTAATGAGGAGGGGTCCTAAACTAGCAAACTAGCATAGAAGTCAAACTAGGTCAACAAAAGTCAACAAATTCAATTCTCATGATAGTAATTCAAGGAAATATACATGGTTAACATTTAGGATCAGAACCTACATCATCTTTTATAGATTTTATAGATCTACTTGGATCTAGCATGAACCTAGCATAGTTTAGCATGAATCTAGCCAAAACTAGCCCATTAATCGGCTTTTGTTCACAAAACAAACCCTATTGAGCATGCATGGTTGGATCTATCATTTAAACACATAAAGGTTCATAATTTAATGTCTTTACCTACTGATCTAACTTCATATGCCAAGAAAATTACAGATCTACACATGTTAGGAGGCAAAAATGACATCTTGAAGCTTTATGACACACATTTCTACCCTAGATGACACATATGTTAAGATCTAGCCATTTATCAAGGAGAAATCCAAACTTGATGATCATAATACATGGATCTAGTCCTAAACAACATTCATGAAGCAAATCAAGTCCATATGAAACATAAAGATTGAATCTTGATGAGTAAATCCCTAGATCTAGCCCTAGATGACATGCATTTCATAGATCTAGTCATGTTGGCACATAAAAATCCAATCTTGATCAAGGAAACCCTAGATCTATAACATGTTAGTGATTTATCATGACTAAATCTCAGATCTAAACACAAGCTTACAACTTTCATGAAGATTCATACATCAAATTTCATGGAAAACCTAGATCTAAGGAGATTTCATCATGGAATCAAGTTAGATAGCAAAATCATGCAAAAAGGTGGAAACTTTAATCATACAAACCCTAGATCTATCATCTATAACATGAATACAAGCTAAATAACACATGAAGTTTGCATCTTGATGGGGGTAGAAGGGAAGATTCAAGATGCCAAGACAAGATTTGAAGATTACTAACCGAAAGGGATGATTTCTAGGTGATCCTAAGCAATAAAGCTTGAAACTTGGGCCTTGAATCTTCAAAGAACTTCACCTCTCATGTTTACAGCCGTTTTAAGGTTTTGGAGAGTGATTTGGGGCTGAATGGGGAGAGCATGGTGGCTAATGATGCTTATATAGGGGCTAATTAGGGTTTCTGCCAAAATCAGTCTGGGGCGGTACGCCCAGAATGTATAACTTCAGGGCGGTACGCCCTAAAATGGCAGTCCGGTTCCTGATTATCGTTTTCACGATTTTGGAGCTCGGTTCTTCGTTTTTCGATGTTTTCGAGTCCCGTTTTCTCCCAAATCACCCAAATAGTGGTCCCATCATGTTCATTACATTAAATCCATCAAAAATGATAACAAATATGTCACGTAACACTATTGTATGCACAAATTAGGTCAAAACATGCAATTTTGGTCGGTTTTGCCGTACGCATCACTTATAAGCAATTCACCTACGATTTGTGACTCAATCAAGTGGGTGATGACTCAAGACATCATGTGTGATCATAAATGACCTAAAGACTCATAAACATGACAAATTTGATATACGAAACTCAAAAATGTGATCTCCCGGTTAAAATCGAATTCGCGCGGGATTTACCGAACGTTCACCGTTTTCGTTCAAAACCTCAAGTCCATGCACGTCCTCACATGTATTCACTTGTATGCTTAACTAGTATCACATACAAGTCTTGTACATGATTGGATTGCTTGAATTCCCGGTTAAATAGAATTATCGGTGTATTGGCGGTAAAATCCAAAATAGAGACAAATTTAATATCAAATCGATAAATGAATATAATAATGAATCAAACACCATAAAATAAAGTATAAAACATCATGATTAAACATAATTCCTCATTCGATTATCAATCAAGGGTTTCGGGTTACAAAACGGATCGAATCGGATAACCGGAAAACAGAGATGTTACAGTCTCCCCTACTTTAGGAAATTTCGTCCCGAAATTACAAATTCAAGAAGACTGAACGAACAACTGCGGGTATTTAGCTTTCATCTGGTCCTCACGCTCCCAGGTGAACTCTGGTCCACGCTTGGACTCCCAACGAACCTTAATGATCGGAATACGGCTGCACTTGAGCTGTTTGACCTCACGGTCCATGATCTCAACGGGTTTCTCGACAAAGTGCATAGACTCGTCGATCTGGACATCCTCAAGCGGAACATGCAAGTCCTCATCAGCTAAACACTTGCGAGGTTCGAAACATGAAACGTTGGTTGAACATTAGCCAACTCAGGAGGAAGATCAAGACGGTAAGCCACTCTACCGATTTTCTCAAGGATTTTGAACGGACCGACATAACGAGGTGCTAGTTTCCCTTTCTTGCCAAATCGGACGACACCTTTCCATGGGGATACCTTTAAAAGGACAAGGTCGCCCTCTTTAAACTCAAGGGGCTTTCGTCGCTTATCAGCATAACTCTTCTGACGACTTCTAGCAGCGAGTAGATGATCGCGAACCTGAGAGATTCTATCAGTCGTCTCCTGGATCAGTTCGGGACCGGAGATTTGAGATTCACCGACCTCGCTCCAACATATCGGTGATCGGCATTTGCGACCATAAAGGGCCTCGAATGGCGCCATACCAATGCTCGTATGAAAACTGTTGTTATAGGAAAACTCGATGAGTGGTAATAGAGTATCCCAACTGCCACCGAAATCGATGACACAAGCACGGAGCATATCCTCGAGAGTCTGAATGGTGCGCTCAGATTGACCATCAGTTTGAGGATGGTAGGCGGTACTAAGATCCACGCGAGTTCCCAAAGCTTCTTGGAGCGACTGCCAGAAATGATAGGTAAAACGACCATCACGATCAGATATGATAGTCAAAGGAGTGCCATGACGTTTAACGATCTCATCCACATAGAGTTTGCCCAACTTGTCAGCCTTATCCTTTTCATTGATAGCGAGAAAGTGAGCAGATTTGGTCAAGCGATCGACAATGACCCAAATGCTATCGTGACCTCTAGGAGTCTTTGGAAGTGATGTGACGAAGTCCATCGTGATGTCCTCCCACTTCCACTCAGGGATTCTCGGTTGCTCAAGTAAACCGGAGGGTCGCTGGTGCTCGGCCTTGACCTTTAAGCAGGTAAGACATTTAGATACATAAAGAGCAATGTCCTTTTTCATTCCGGGCCACCAATAGAGTCTTCGAAGATCAAAGTACATTTTATCCGAACCGGGATGAACCGAATAACGAGACTTATGAGCCTCGTTCATGATGAATAAGCGAAGATCGTCACGGTCAGGAATCCATAGACGATTCAAGAAGTATAGAAGGCCATCAGACTTAGTTTCGAGCTGATGCTCGACACCACAAGATAGTTCCCCATGCAAGTTACCCGCTTCAACAGAGGCACGCTGAGCAACGAGTATGCGAGATTTGAGATCCGACCAGTGAAGAGAACCCTGAAATAGAATAGGCATTACATACTCCCTACGACTTAGTGCATCGGCCACGACGTTCGCTTTTCCCGGATGGTAGCGAATCTCGCAGTCGTAATCACTTAGGAGCTCAACCCAACGACGCTGGCGCATATTGAGTTCTTTTTGGTTGAAAATATGCTGAAGGCTTTTGTGATCGGTATAGATCACACACTCGGTGCCATAAAGATAATGCCTCCAGATCTTTAAAGAAAACACGACCGCTCCGAGCTCAAGGTCATGTGTCGTGTAATTTTTCTCATGTTTCTTAAGTTGCCTCGATCCATATGCGATTACCTTTCCTCGTTGCATAAGGACACAACCGAGGCCTTGATGAGAAGCATCGCAATAGACCACAAAATCGTCTACTCCATCGGGAAGAGTTAAGATGGGGGCTTCACACAACATTTGCTTGAGCGTTTGAAAGGCGCTTTCTTGAGCGGGGCCCCATACGAAGGGTTGACTTTTCTGAGTCAAAGCAGTGAGAGGCACAGCAATACGGGAGAAATTAGCAATGAATCTCCGATAATAGCCCGCTAACCCAAGAAACGAGCGGACTTCGGTAGGTGAAGTAGGGGTACACCAACTCTTAACGGCTTCGATTTTAGCAGGATCGACATGGATGCCCTTGTCATTAACAATATGCCCCAAGAATTGAACCTCCTTTAGCCAAAACTCACACTTGGAGAATTTGGCGTAGAGTTGCTCCTTTTTTAGGAGTTCAAGTACCAAACGTAAGTGAGATTCATGCTCGGATTTAGACTTTGAATAGATCAGGATATCGTCAATGAAGACGATGACAAATTTATCAAGATAGGGTTTACAAACGCGATTCATGAGATTCATGAATATAGCAGGAGCGTTTGTCAACCCGAAAGGCATAACGGTGAACTCGAAATGGCCATAGCGAGTACGAAAAGCAGTCTTGTGAACATCTTCCTCGGCGACACGCAGCTGATGATAACCAGAACGAAGATCAATTTTGGAGAAACATGTGGCACCTTGAAGCTGATCGAAGAGGTCATCAATACGGGGTAACGGATAACCGCTTTTGATTATGAGTTTATTAAGCTCACGATAGTCGATGCACATACGAAGCGAACCATCTTTCTTTTTGACGAAAAGAATAGGTGCTCCCCAAGGTAAGGAACTCGGTCGAATGAAACCCTTATCAGATAGTTCTTGGAGCTGTTTGGACAACTCCTGCATTTCTGAGGGTGCGAGGCGATATGGTGACTTCGCAACAGGAGTGGCACCTGGAATTAAGTCAATACGGAGGTCAACTTGGCGAACGGGAGGAAGACCCGTTATATCATCCGGAAATACTTCAGGGAAGTCCCGTACGATCGGGATGTCTTCGATTCTCCTTTCTTTATCTCGAACCTCCATGACATGAGCCAGAAATGCCGGATAATCCTTGCGTAAGTACTTTCGGGCTTTTACACAAGACATAAGCTTGAGCCCACAAGATGGTTTATCGCCATGAATAACAAGAAACTGGCCATCCTGACGAGGAATGCGAATAATTTTATCAAAACAGACAAGCTCGGCACGATGATGCGACAACCAATCCATACCGATGATGATGTCAAAGCTCCCAAGTCGCATCGGGATAAGATCAATAGAGAAAATGTGGCCTTTGAAATCCAATTTGCAATCACGAATCACAGAATCGAGGTCTACCGGTTTACCATCCGCGACTTCAACGGATAAAGGATGATCGAGTGCAATGCGAGGAGAGTCAAGTAAAGGCTCAAAGTCTAGTGACACAAAGCTACGATCGGCACCAGAATCAAATAATATAGATGCATAATGGTTATTGATCAGAAACGTACCATTGACGACTTCCTGGTTTGCCTGAGCCTGATTAGATTCAATCAACAAAATTCATGAGATTTAGAGTAATTAATAGAAATAGACTTTAAAACAAAGAGATTAAATTGAAAACCTGATTAGCATTGATGTTGAAGGCACGGGCAGGGGCACCACGGTTAGCATTACCGGCAGGAGGCTGAGCGAGAGCGGGGCATGCGTTGCGGAGATGAGTGGTAGATCCACAGTTGTAGCAAGCCCGAACTTGAACCTGGACATTTGGAGCCTGGGCAATCAGAGGCTGAGCAGGATACTGAGCCACAGGCTGAGCTCGGATCGGCTGGCGACAAGTGTTCATGAGATGACCAAGACGACCACAATTGTTGCATTGCCAGCAGGGAACAGTAGCGGGGTGGTGACGGTTACACCTGTTGCACTGAGGATGAGGCCCAGTGTAGGCCCTCTTTGCGGGCGGTGCAGGTGCAACGGGTGCAGCAGGAGTAGCGGTAACAGCAAAATTTCGACCCTTACGCTTCTTTTTGTTAAATTTTCCCGCAGAGGACTCAACCTTGGACTCCCTTTCGGCCGCAGGCTCGGCCATTTCAGTACCCGACTCTTTCTTAGAATTCCTCCTCTTCAAAGTACCCGCCTTGACATGATTATCGGTCAGGCGAGCAGCAAGGCGAACAACGCTGTCAAGTGTCACGGGGTTGCTAGCCCAAATAGAATCCTGTATCAGCTCGGGTAGCCCACCAGTATAGGCTTCAATAGCCCGAATCTCAGGAGTAACGATATCAGGCACCAAGATTTTCAACTCATAGAAACGATCGGTATACTCCTGATTTTCCCCGCTGTATTGTTTCAGTGCTCGGAACTCATCCTCAAGTTTCTTCAGCTCGCTACGAGGACAATACTTTTCCCTCATGATTTCCTTGAGTTCATCCCAAGTCAAGGCTAGGGCTTCATCAGACCCACGAATCCTCTTTTCTCCGTTCCACCAGGTAAGGGCTTTCTCAATCAGAGTGCTGGTGGCACGAGTGACTTTCAGCTCATCAGGACAGTCACTGTTAATGAAAGTGTTCTCCATTCCCTCGAACCATTGGAGCAACCCGATAGGACCCTCGGTGCCCTTGAACTTTGGAGGGTTACACGAGTTGAAGTGCTTGAAAGTACAAGCAGAAGCAGCGGTAGCATTAGCAGGGTTGGCGTTAAGCCCCTGCTGGATCTGGACAACCAAGTTCGGGAGGACCTCGGCCATTTGTTTAGCGATAACCGAGGCCATTTTACGGCCGCTATCGCCCCTACGACGCCCGTTGAAATGAGTCGACATGCTGAGAAGGAAGATAAACATTTATGAGACAAACGAGAATATGATCGATAATCGAATTATGAGGATACGATGTTATTGTGTAAAGTGTATGTGTTTGTGAATCGTGATGTTGTGTAACTCGAATCATCATAGTTTACCAAAAATTGTTTTTAAATAAAAACCGCGCGTAAAATTGCGAAATCAAGAGATTAACATAAAACCATCGGAGTGGTTCTCACCTCCCGATTGGAAGGCTACAACCGAGACAAATCAGACTATGATCCTAGTGATAGACATGCTTTGGCCTAATAGGTTTCAATCACTCTCATCGGGGTATCCCAGGTGAGCATCCGGGCCCAACGGTTGATAGGGCTTATATACAACGCTTTTCTTGACAGAAGCCCCGACTACCGGTGTTGTCCCCCTTCCAGTTACTACATGTCCACCACTAAAATCCTAGTACCGGCGAGATTTGAAAATCAAGAAAAATTCCATTTTTCCTAAATGGCACGTAAGGCACCATTTTCTAAGGAAGAGGCTAGGAAGCCTTTGTGACACGTGTATGAGTGTGTGTTGACCAACATAGATTGTAATGAGAGTTGAAATAGGCATAATCAAGATGTATACAAATGGACAATTAAAGCATATAGGCACATTGTGCATGAGGCTCTCATGCAGGACACCTAAGGCAATAGTCTAGGTCAAACCGGTTCTAATAACCTAAATCCCTATAGCCATGGCTCTGATACCAATCTGTCACACCCCGACCGACGGCGGAATATGTCGGGGCGCGAAGATTGTCCAGATGCACACAACACTATTTCAAGTTGCGATATTCTTAATTAACCCATTTCCATAACATAGAATCAAACATAAACAAGTCATAATTCGAGATTACAATTCAAACATAACATCCATAAAAGTACTCATAAAGTCTAATATTTTATTTAATAAGGTCATCTAAGTCCCATGCAATCCTATGATGGCGGAGACAAAGGAATCAAACAGCAGCACCTGCAACATGTTTAACATAAAAGTCAACTACTAGAGTTGGTGAGTAAACATAGGTTTATCAATAGAGTATGAGTAAAATCAATGCGATTCGTGAGTAATGTAAGTCCACATGTGATAAACGAGTAATGAAATATATAAGATAAGAGCGTAATCAAACCCTGACAATAAGGTTTCCAATCACAAGGCGCCCAAGCCAAGGCAGGCCAAGTGGGCTTGTCAAGCCAATAGATCTATCACCGTAACCCCGGCATTTATAGTGTTAATAACTACGCGTAGAGTATGAGTATGAGTATGAGCACAATCCACATATAACACACAAGTCTAACACATAAGATCATACAATACGAGCACATAATCGCGTATAGTTTTGAGTAAAGATTCATCGAGTAAGAGTTTGATATAACACATGTTGCACCCCAAAACAATAAAGTAAAAAGGGGCTATGAGTACTCACCTCACGGGTGAATCGAGAAGAAAAGATAAGCGATAGAGATGCGCGAATATCACGTCCGGAGATCACCTTTATGATTGACCGAGATTGAACCAACATAGATAAACGAGTAAAGTGAGAAACCGACACTTGATACGACACGACACGACTTAACCAAATCACAACTCATTGGTGTTTTACTCAAGTGATAGCGTACGGGCTTAGTTTGGGTTCAAGTTAATACTCTAAGTAATGAGGAGGGGTCCTAAACTAGCAAACTAGCATAGAAGTCAAACTAGGTCAACAAAAGTCAACAAATTCAATTCTCATGATAGTAATTCAAGGAAATATACATGGTTAACATTTAGGATCAGAACCTACATCATCTTTTATAGATTTTATAGATCTACTTGGATATAGCATGAACCTAGCATAGTTTAGCATGAATCTAGCCAAAACTAGCCCATTAATCGGCTTTTGTTCACAAAACAAACCCTATTGAGCATGCATGGTTGGATCTATCATTTAAACACATAAAGGTTCATAATTTAATGTCTTTACCTACTGATCTAACTTCATATGCCAAGAAAATTACAGATCTACACATGTTAGGAGGCAAAAATGACATCTTGAAGCTTTATGACACACATTTCTACCCTAGATGACACATATGTTAAGATCTAGCCATTTATCAAGGAGAAATCCAAACTTGATGATCATAATACATGGATCTAGTCCTAAACAACATTCATGAAGCAAATCAAGTCCATTTGAAACATAAAGATTGAATCTTGATGAGTAAATCCCTAGATCTAGCCCTAGATGACATGCATTTCATAGATCTAGTCATGTTGGCACATAAAAATCCAATCTTGATCAAGGAAACCCTAGATCTATAACATGTTAGTGATTTATCATGACTAAATCTCAGATCTAAACACAAGCTTACAACTTTCATGAAGATTCATACATCAAATTTCATGGAAAACCTAGATCTAAGGAGATTTCATCATGGAATCAAGTTAGATAGCAAAATCATGCAAAAAGGTGGAAACTTTAATCATACAAACCCTAGATCTATCATCTATAACATGAATACAAGCTAAATAACACATAAAGTTTGCATCTTGATGGGGGTAGAAGGGAAAATTCAAGATGCCAAGACAAGATTTGAAGATTACTAACCGAAAGGGATGATTTCTAGGTGATCCTAAGCAATAAAGCTTGAAACTTGGGCCTTGAATCTTCAAAGAACTTCACCTCTCATGTTTACAGCCGTTTTAGGGTTTTGGAGAGTGATTTGGGGCTGAATGGGGAGAGCATGGTGGCTAATGATGCTTATATAGGGGCTAATTAGGGTTTCTGCCAAAATCAGTCTGGGGCGGTACGCCCAGAATGTATAACTTCAGGGCGGTACGCCCTAAAATGGCAGTCCGGTTCCTGATTATCGTTTTCACGATTTTGGAGCTCGGTTCTTCGTTTTTCGATGTTTTCGAGTCCCGTTTTCTCCCAAATCACCCAAATAGTGGTCCCATCATGTTCATTACATTAAATCCATCAAAAATGATAACAAATATGTCATGTAACACTATTGTATGCACAAATTAGGTCAAAACATGCAATTTTGGTCGGTTTTGCCGTACGCATCACTTATAAGCAATTCACCTACGATTTGTGACTCAATCAAGTGGGTGATGACTCAAGACATCATGTGTGATCATAAATGACCTAAAGACTCATAAACATGACAAATTTGATATACGAAACTCAAAAATGTGATCTCCCGGTTAAAATCGAATTCGCGCGGGATTTACCGAACGTTCACCGTTTTCGTTCAAAACCTCAAGTCCATGCACGTCCTCACATGTATTCACTTGTATGCTTAACTAGTATCACATACAAGTCTCGTACATGATTGGATTGCTTGAATTCCCGGTTAAACAGAATTATCGGTGTATTGGCGGTAAAATCCAAAATAGAGACAAATTTAATATCAAATCGATAAATGAATATAATAATGAATCAAACACCATAAAATAAAGTATAAAACATCATGATTAAACATAATTCCTCATTCGATTATCAATCAAGGGTTTCGGGTTACAAAACGGATCGAATCGGATAACCGGAAAACAGAGATGTTACACTGCCTATGTGGATTCCGATTTCTTCTTCAAACCTAGATCTGAACTTTTCCCATTTTCTCCCTCTTTGCGGGGGCTGTTACATTAGCTCCGCCGATGGCCGCCGGTGGCGATGGCGGCGGACGGGTGGGTGGCGGCAGGTGCGATGGCGACGGAGGGTGGTTGCGGCTGTTTGTTCTTCCTGTTTTCCTTTTCCTTTTTTTTCTTTATATCTTAATAAAAAACAAAAATGAAGTTTAGAAATATTACAAAACTAGTCCTTATACTATAGTCTTTTGTTAAAAGAAATACATTGAAGCCACGTGGGCAGCCACATAGGCAGGGATTTAACCCCGTTAAGTAAGAACTAACGGCATACTATTACAGTCCAATAGTTCAAAAACTGGTATTATTACAGACCAACTCAAAAACTCATATTATTATTGGCTAAAGAGTGAAAACTTGTATTATTACAGACCAATTTTCCTTTTTAAAACCCCCACTTAAAAATGCCACGTATGATTAATGAAGCCACGTGGACAGCCACGTAGGCAGGGATTTAACCCCGTTAAGTAAAAACTTACGGCATACTATTACAGTCCAATAGTTCGAAAACTGGTATTATTACAGACCAACTCAAAAACTCATATTATTATTGGCCAAAGAGTGAAAACTTGTATTATTACAGGCCAATTTTCCTTTTTTTAAGTTAGATTATAGAATTAAATATTTTATTCTCTTTCATTTAAGTATAGTTGCTATACTTGTTTTTTTAAACTCTTTAAAAAAAAAAATCATGTAAGTGTTCTCCTATAACTTATGTAATTATAAACATAGGTTGCGTAATTATCCATATAACTTGCGTGATTATCCATATAATTTGCGTAGCTATAAAATAGGTTGCGTCATTATAACAATAGCTTGCGTGATTGTAAATATAACTCACGTGATTATCATACAACTTGCGTAATAATTTGCCATACACGTGCAACGAACTAGATTATATATTTACTAAAATTCACGTGGCGAGCCCTGGTTACTTTATACACAAATCACTCTTTGTATAATA
>JBCNJP010004172.1:0-22000 GCA_039602395.1 Deinandra increscens subsp. villosa
ATTGAGGACAATGTGAATATTAAGTGTGGGGATGGAAAGCTATCGTGTCGAGTTAGTTTTTTATTTTTATTTTTTGTGTTTTTTTTATCTTGGAAAAAAAAACAATTGACATGTTTTTAAATTTATTGGTTAAATATGCATTTAGAATGGAAAATGAAAGTACAAGTAAGAGTTGGTTTTCTAATTGAATAAATAAAAATTAATAAAGAAGAAAATACTTCTGGCTTGATGTATTGGTAGGTCCAGCCGGCTTAAATGCTTAATTATCCTAATTGTGTCTGAAAACTGGTAATTAATAAATAAGATAAGGATACTTAGTGGGTTCCCGTCTTAGATTGAATTATGATGCTAAACTATCAAAAATAGAAGATAGTTACCATTATCTTTTCATATGTATTTGTCTCTTAAATATTTTGGCACGCCAATATCTTTTTATAAGAATAAATTCGATATTGGTGACGCTTTCATATTTCATTTTCCATAATTTGAGCTTTATTTAGTTATTTATTAGCCAAAACTTATGTGTTTCCCTTCGGGATAGTGACTTGAAGGATACGCCTCTAGGTTAGGTATATGAGTTGAGATTTATATGCTACACATCAAGATGGTGACTTTGTGGATGCATCCATGGATTAAAATTTCTGAATTTTTGAAAAATATACCTCAAATTAATCATCCATACATTCATTTAAAAGTCCATTATTTTTTAGACATGTATATATTTAATATTATGGTGGGAGAACCTAAATGGTTGAAACCCGTGCCATGACATCTTGAGACGGGATTAGGTTAGAATTATGATGTTTTAGTGTGAGATCCATATGGGTTGAATGATTATAAAAATGAATAAAAAATTTGACACTTTAGGGCTATAAAAGGTCGGTGGTTGGGTTTAATCAAACATATATATCGATATTTGCTAACAGTGTGTAAGTATGCTATGAGAAATTAATAATTAAATAATTTGAAAAGATAGATGCCAATCTTCCTAGTTATGATTTCATTGTTGGTTCCAGGGACGGAAAAAGATAAGTGGATGGATATTAGATGTGTTACAATACTCATAGATTTCCCTTTACGGTTTTATATAGTTTTGAGTCTGTAGGTCCGGAAATCTTCAAACACACGATATTTGATTGTAAATGAGTGCGGAATCCTCAAATACGATTGATTCAAGAAACAAGTAGAAGAAATAGATTCAATCTATGATAAAGATTGAATCTTGAATGAGAAATCTCTAACTTGGAAGTTGATCGTAAACGCTAAGAACACAGAAATCGTAAACCTTGAATTGTATTAGAAAAGCTTACTTACAATGAAAGACAAATGGGTTTATATAGTACCCATACAAAATCGTAGACCACTAATAAGCCCACATGGCCCAATCATAATCACTTAATTAGCCCACTAACTAGTAAATTACAAGCCCAAAACCAATATAAACAAGCCCATTAACAAATGTTCATGCCTTATATAAACCTAGCCCAACAATCTTCCCCTAGGCATGAAACATTTGACCTTTTTCTTCTACGGTAGTAGGAGATCGAATCTAAATGTGTTCAGTGCGTTGTTCGACCACCACTTGTTTTCCACAATCCGACCTGCAGTCCCATGAAAGATTCCTACCCTCACAGCATTCTCCATATCATTTTCATCACCAAGTATAGGCTGTGAGGCGAGCAGCTTGATGTCTCTTTCTCCAAACCTGAGCAGATCAACTGGATCGTAAAATCAAAACTGCCGCATCCCCTTGCAGAGAACCATCACCTCATGAGTTGTTGGATCATAAAACCAACAGTCAAAATTCTTGACTAAGGTGCCGTCTTGAATTTCATCCAACATGTTAATAACTCTGGTGCGCTTGGTAGGTGGCCTTCTTGCTTCTCCCATGGGCTCACCAGTAGCAGGGTCAGTACCTGTCTCAACCCACCTTACCTGCTTCAGCTCAAAATCAGTGAAATTGTTTTCCAGATGGCTCAGCAAGTTGTTTCTGATAAGATCCCCATCGGAGCTGTTCCATCTGTTGATAAATGGAGCTCGAAGCAGACTCCTAATCTTGGGCTCAGTCCAGGAATGAAATTGCCCACGAGTTTTGTAGTATTCCACTGGACTGTAGCCTTCACGGATTACGGCAAACAGTTTCTTCTCTGTGTCATAGTGCCAGCAAAGGATGTTTTCACGACTCCCCCTCTTGTCTAATGAGCTCTCACCAAGATCAAGGGTGTATTGTGTGGGGGCTGGTCCTTGAAAGAATTCACGGAACCAGTTGTCGTGTCCCTCAGGATCTTTGGAGATGATTCTGCCACTTCGGGCGTAATCTGACATCTCAATGTTTTCATCTCCATCATCCTCAGTTGCTTCACTTGTACCTTGAGCTGAAGAGCTTTGACCCGAGGCACCTGAAGTATTTGACTCTACAACACCTTTCAATGCATTAAACCTCTTCTTCAAGTCCATCAGAGCCTCATAGAGCCACTTCATTTTGTTCTTGTCTGCCACTTCCTTTTGTCGTAATCTTCTGTTTTCAGCTTGCAGCGCTTTTATCTCACTTTCTCTGACCCGATTCTGAGATATCAGGAAGTTGATATGAGGATCTGTGCTTAATCTCAGATCGATTGGTAGCTCAGCAGCTTGAAAAGGCCTAAAGCTAGGAATAGCAGTTGGCTGAGATATCGCAGGAGCTGCACTCACTCTTACCGGGCTTGGAGCAATGAAGGTGTGATCAACCTCCAGAAATTGAGTTTCTTCCCGAACTGGGCTATGCTCGGTCAGAACTAGAGTTTCAGTTTGCACAGGAGCAGGTTGATCTTGCACATCTTTAGTCTGTGAAGTAGAAGGTTGCACTTGAAGGGCTTCATCAATTGTTTCTTCTTGACCACTGGGACCCTCAGAACTGGGTCCAGCTGGTTGTACAACCAATAAACTTGAGCTTGTCTTGGTGAACTTGAACCGTACGCTCCTTGGATCAGTTTTCTTTCGAGGAGATGGCTCACGAGCAGGAACGGGTTCTTCTTCAAGAACATCATCAACTGTCAAATTCAGCTCTGGAGGTGTTGTGTCACTGCCAGATGAACCAATCATATCATCCCTTGACCTTTTATGGGTTAGAGGCTCCAAGTCTCCATAAATATCCTCTTCAGTGATGTCCTGGCCAGCAAGAATGTCATCCATTATATTTTCTTCATCGGAGGGAATGACATCATCCTCTCGTACATTGACAGCAAGAGTTGCTGTTACATCTTGATCTTCAGCAATGGATGCATTAACATTAGGAACATCCGCCTCTGGCTCAGAGTCATCCATCACTTGTTCCCTTGCAACCTCTGGGAACGCACCTCTCTTAGCCCATTCCAATCTTCCTTCAAATGTTTGTTTACCCGGTCTATCTTGGGTTTGCAAGCCAAAGACCCCAATATCCATAACCTTCACATCAAGCTTCTTAATCCTCTCCTCTATCATCGGATACTTCTTCATCACTACCATTTGAACGAACCTTGGCGTCATTAGAAACTGCTCTCTGGCACTCAGTTCTGCATTGCCTATCCAATCAATCAGCATCATCCTTGAGTAGTTAAAATTCCAGTCTAAGGCCAATGCTACGAAGGCAGTTCCATGGAGTTGGTTTAACTGATCAAAACTCGTTCTCTTGCCTAGGAAAGACTTCTGCATGTAATGTGCAAGGCACCTCCAGTAGTGCGGCAGAAGCTTTTTGAAGATAGGCGGGAATTTTCCTTCATACCCCATTGAGCGAGCACCCGCAAGAACTACCTCCTTCGAGTACTTGATAGGGTGAGAAGCATCATCAGTAATGTTCAGCCCTTGCCTTATATCTTCTTCTTCAATCACAATTGGTCTGTTCTGGATCGTTGCAGTAATCCTTGTCTTGTCAGAGTTTGCCCTGGCAGATCCCCAAAATTCCCTGACCAGCATCTCGTCGATGAGTACATTCGTCCTCAAGGCATGGTTAATTTTGCACGTGTTCATTCCGGCCACCAGTGAGTAGAATAACTCCATGTGTTTTTCTGGCGGGTCTTCTAGGTATGCCAGCATAAAATGGTCCTGCTCATACTTTATATCTCCAATAAGCATTTCTTCTGCCATCTGAGAAAGACAAGGCATATGTATCAGACAAATTCAATCAATGCTATTTTGTTTGGAAACAAATTGAAGTTCAATTGATTATTACATTTAACTTTTTAAGTTCAGAAAATCTCAATTTAAACTTTCAAGAAAAATATTTGATTTTGAATTGCAAGTTAACAAACACCATTAAGTTTTAACTTAACAAAAATGAGTTTGCGAGCCACTATTCATGTTTACGATCCTATAATTGGGTTTACGATCCGATTATTGGTTTACGGTCGGGTCAGAATAAGCTTGGTATAGGCCCAGTCGTAATCATGTAGTCCAATCGTAAACACTCTAATAAAACCTAAGTCCGATCGTAAACGGGATCGTAAACATCATCGTAATCATCGGTCGTAAACCCGATCGTAAACTCGGATCGTAAATCTCTCTGATCGTAAACGTTGATCGAAAACGCCGATCGTAATCACGAACGGTCATCTTCTTCCTTACGATGATCGTAAACACCGAATGTCCGCCATTGTTGTACCTGCAAGCTTCACATAACTCATCAAAACTCAACATTTATGCAAACTGAACACCAAAAACTACCTTTTAAGTATCACAATCACGAGTCCGACTTCTAATCACGCAAAATCGACTCGAAATGAGCCAAAACAGAAGATGATCAAGAATTCGAGTTTAAATCACGAAATCCGTGAACAGAATGACGAAGTCTCGTGAACACAACTGATTAACAAGGGGTTCTTGGTCGGAAATGTATTGCGAACGCGTCTGTGAGCTCGGATTAACCGGAGAGTGGTCGGATGTGGTCGGCAAAGGTTTTCCGGCGAGTGGGTGCGGTAGTGTTAGGGTTTCCTTGGGAGAAGTCGTAAACACAGAGGTGATAGGGATCGTAAATGATTAACTGAATCGAAAAGGGGTTTTGATATAAAAAAATTACACTAAGCCCCCTCATGTTTCACAAACATTTTAAAAACCTCCCAAAACACTTAAAATTGATAATTCTCTCAAAACGTGTTAACTTTGAAGATTTGAGAATTTATGAAGCTTCCCCTCAGACTCAAACCCCGATTATCTGATCTTGATCATAAAATGCAATAATGATTTAAAAGAAATAACATTTAAAAACTTGAAAGATAAGATACCATAAAACAATAAAAGCTAATTACAGAAATTTAAAAATTACTTGCCTCGAAGCTGATGTAAATTCATGGATCAAACCAGACAAACCTTTAACTGAGGAACCCTTTTCAGCTTCCGTTACTCGACGCTCTAGACAATTGCCCAAATTTTTTTGACATCATATAAACTCACATCCAGTTAAAAGTTTTAAGTGCTTAATTGAGGTACATAATTACCGTCATGTTTAACCGTCCCCACACCCAATTGTTCATAGCAAAACCTACCCAACCTCAGAGTTTATTGAGGATTCACAAACCCCCAACTTGAGGAACCATGCAACACTGCTTTGACAACCACTTATTTCTTATTTTCATGAATTATCGGTTGGTGATCAGGTCGGCCGCATAAGCACGCAGAGAAGACCAACAGAATAATTTTCTTTTCTTTTTCATTTTCTTTTTCACAATTTTCATATATATATATATATATATATATATATATTTAATTCTTTTTCTTTTTTCTTTTCTGTGGAGTTGTCATTTACAGCATAAACATGGTGTGTGAGAGAGTGAATACTAGGTAAATACCACTCTCAACCCATTTTTGCCGGGTCTCAGTTTTTTAAACTATGTAGACTAGGATGGAAACCTAAACATATATAAGAGTTAAGATTACTGCACTTACAATGGATGATCATTGTTTTTGATTTAGCTTACCGAACATCATCTTTGAGACATCTTTCACTTCTGCCTTACAGGTGTCAGTCTCCGATCGTCATGGAAATTTATATCACTTCCTACCAACTCAAGGCAAAAACAAAAGACATCATAAAAACCTCAAACAGATATTTTTTGAATTTTCTGAGACAATTATATTTCTTCCCCTGTTTTTATGAGGCTTTTGAAAACAAACACTATTTTTGTTGTTTTTAAGATTTCTTAAAAAAAATAAAATAACAATAAAAAAAAATTGATCAGATCATTCCTCGAAGGCAATCATCCGAAGGCCTTCGACACACATTTCAAAATTTGGTCGTGGGAGGGGTTTTGTGAAAATGTCCGACACATTCTGATCGGAGCTTACCTTTTGAAGCTGAATTAGCTCCCGATCATAGCAATCTCGAATGAAATGTACCTTTATGTCTATATGCTTGGTTTTAGAATGTTGGATAGGGTTTTTCACAATTTCCAGAGCAGCAGCATTGTCGCAAAAGATTGGAGTGTTAACGAATTCCATACCGTAGTCTGTGAGCTGATTTTGGATCCACACTACCTGTGAAGTACCGACAGATGCTGCCACGTACTCAGCTTCGGCAGTTGATTTAGATACGGTATGCTGCTTCTTGCTCTGCCAGGAGATGAGTCGATCGCCCAGATATTGACATCCACCCGTCGTTGACTTTCGGTCCAAGTCACTTCCACCATAGTCACTGTCAGTATAAGCATACAATTGAAAGTCAGTGTTCTTTGGGTACCAAAGGCCAAGCCTAGGCCTGCCCTTTAGGTACCTAAATATACGTTTAACAGCATTCAAATGAGAAAGTTTAGGGTTAGCCTGATAGCGGGCACACAAGCAAACTGCATGCATAATATCTGGCCGACTTGCTGTTAAGTACATCAGAGAACCAATCATCGATCGGTACGTGAATTCGCTCACTGACTCCCCTTCTGTATCTGCTGACAGGAGAGGTCGGGATGCCATTGGAGTTGAAATTGGCTTAGAGTCTTGCATCTTGAATTTCTCTAGGATCTCATTCACATACATGGCTTGGTGAATAAGAATCCCAGATTCATCTTGTTTAACTTGCAAGGCCAGGAAGAAACTCATCTCCCCCTGATCGCTCATTTCAAACTTTTTCTTCATAATCTCCTCAAATTCGGTGCACAATTCCTCGTTTGTAGAACCGTAGATGATGTCATCTACGTACACTTGCACCATGATTATATCCTCATCCACCCTCTTTCTAAACAAAGTTTGATCAACAACTCCTCTTGTATATCCATTCTCCACCAGGTGATTGGACAACGTTTCATACCAGGTACGAGGAGCTTGATGCAAACCGTACAAGGCCTTATCCAGTAGATAAACATGATCTGGATTTTCTTCATCTATGAACCCTGGTGGTTGGGTTACATAAACTTCTTCATTCATCTCTGCATACAGGAAGGCAGTCTTCACATCCATTTGATGGACTGTAAAATTGAGATACGATGCCACAGCCAGAAAGATCCGAATTGCTTCCAATCTCGCCACCGGAGCGTATACCTCGTCATAGTCAATCCCGTGAACTTGCCTGTGCCCTTGTACAATTAACCTCGCCTTGTTTCTTACAATGATTCCTGAATCATCCTTCTTGTTCTTATAAAGCCACCTCGTGGGAATCACCTTCTTGTCAACTGGCCGCTTCACAAGTCGCCACACTCCTAGCTTTGAGAACTGATTAAGCTCATTGTGTATGGCCTCTATCCAATTCGGATCTCTGAGAGCAACCATCACATTCGGAGGCTCAATCTGGGAGATAAAACATGAGTACATGCAGAAATTGATATCCCCTGTGCGGCTTCTAGTTGATACACCTGCAGACACTGGTCCAAGTATGTTGCTGACTGGATGATCCTTGTTGATCCTGGATACCTGTACATCTGGCACAGACACAGAAACAGGCAGATTAGAAGAAACAACATTATCATTTATATCACTAATACCTGGACTTTGAGGTGTCTCTGAATCATTATCACACGTTCCTGAAGTTCCCGGAGCATCTACGTTGACATTTGTGGGAACTGGAACTGGTGTCTTTTCACTGATTCTGTCAACAGAAGGTCTTGATTCAGATGGCTGAGTGATAATCTCTTCTTCTTCACCCAAATTATGAAGATCATTCGAAAACTTGAACCCTTCAAACAGAGACCCGTAGTTAAAAATCCAATCTGGTCCGGTCCCTGCATCCGTCGGATTGTCTTCAAGCCAGTCCACATTGAACGCTTCGATAATCAAACCGGTGGTCTTGTTATAGACCCGATAAGCACTATTTCCCGAATAACCAACGAAATAACGACTCATCAGCGTTCGCCTCGAATTTCCCTACGTCGGACTGAATCAGCACCGTGCACGGACACCCGAAAGTCTTGAAATAACCCACTGTCGGCTTCTCTTTGTAGACAATCTGATACGGAGTTTTCTCATGTCGTTTGTTTAACAGAACGCGATTTTGCACATAACATGCTGTGTTGACTGCCTCAGCTCAGAAGAAGATTGGTAGTTTAGCTTCACACATCATTGTCCTTGCAGCTTCAATGAGTGTCCTATTTCTTCTCTCAGCTACTCCATACTGTTGTGGAGTGTAGGGAGCACTGAACTGTCTGTCTATGCCTTTAGCCCCACAAAACATATTCAACTCAGCATTCTTGAATTCCGTTCCGTTATCCGATCTGATAGCTTTGACCTTCTTGTTCAGCTAATTCTCTATAAGTATGAAAAACTGTTTCACTAGGGCTGGAGTTTCATACTTGTTAGACAAGAAGTAGACCCAAGTAAAACGTGAATAGTCATCCACAATCACAAGACAATAGGAGAACTTGCTGATGCTCTGAACTTGCATAGGCCTAAATAAGTCCATGTGTAGAAGTTGTAGAACTGATGACACTGAATTAGTTATCTTCGAACGATGTGGCAATTTGTGCTGCTTCCCCTTCGCACATGCCACACATTTTTCAACAGTTGAGAAGTCTTTGATCGGCAGCTTTCTGACATGCTCTCCCTTCGCGAGCTTGGTCAAATTCTTCATATTAGCATGCCCGAGACGTCTATGCCACAACATAGCCAAATTTTCATTCTGTTTTGATATAAGGCATGCTTCTTCTGACGTTGGAGGATTGCCCATGTTGAGAAGATATGAGTTTGAACGTCTTGGAGTGCGCATCAGTACACACTCCTCGGGTATCTTCACACCAGGCTTCAAAATAATACACTCCTTTCGATTGAACATCACCGAATAATCTCTGTCACAGATCTGAGAGACACTCAGCAAACTGTGAGACAGTTCCTCCACGTAGTGAACGTCAGAAAACGACAGATTTCCATTTCTCACAACCCCTTTCTTGCTAATTCTACCACCCACACCACCTGCAAATGAAACTCCTCCACCATCGAAATCCTCTACATCTTCCAAAAGGGACAGATCTCCGGTCATGTGTCGGGAGCAACCACTATCAACGTACCAGAGATTGTTGATAGATCTTCTTGGCTGTCCCTACAAGAATAAGAAATTAATGAGATCCAGGTACCCAGGCCATAACAGATCTGGGCACACCTTTTGCATCAATGTAGTTAACTAATTGGAGAATCATTTCAGACTTTGATCCAGACACATTCTCATTTTGAATGTTGACTTTTGCTTTCCATGTGGTGGTTTTCTCTGGTTTCAACACAGTTGTTGATTTGTTCACAGTCACAGGTTTCTTTTGTGGTGAAATGACCTTTTTACCAGTTGGCTTTTTAACCGGTGTCCACTCAAGTTTCAGTTTAGTATACACAAGTTGTTCTGTTTGAGTGACACCTTTTTGTTTCAAAACCTGTTGCTCGGCTTTCGCTTTGCCATTAGGTTGATTAGCTCTCTTTACTTTAGCCACTTGTTTTTCAACAAAGTCTGGTTTTATCTTGTTGTAAACTCCTTTAGATACATAAGTTTGTTTAGAAGTGCTGGTCACATTCCACTTATCAACAACAGGCTTTGTCACAGGTGCCTTTGCGTTTGTAACCTTAGACTGTTCAGTCTTCATTGGTTCAAAATGCTGCTTCCCCTGAGACACTACTTGTTGTTTCTGCTTTTGTTTTTGCTTCTCTCCGGTCATCATTCTCTCCAACATACTAGTCCGTGGGTTTTGCGGATAGTATGGTTGGTAAGGTCTATTCACACAGTTAGCTGCAAAATGTCCTGGCTTTCCACATTGAAAGCAATTCATGAGTCTAGGCCCATCGACATGACTACAGAGGTACGAACGTCTTGGGTAAGACGACTTCCACTCCGGCTTATCATCCCATTTGTGTATAACACGTTGTTTATCCTTATCAGATTGTGTAATTAAACAAAATTGTTCCGATTTAGATTTGTTTGTTCTATTAAATGCTGACACAACCTGGGGATAAGCAACAAAATCTTTGGGCTTAGTCTCACGACCTATTTTTGTGTTAGGCACACGAATTTTAAAACCAGACACTTTTTCATTTAATTCTGAAACATTTTTTAACAACGGTACAACTACTTGTTTTGACTTGGATGTTTCTAGTTCTGACACAAGTACCATTACATCATCCTTAGGTAAACACAAACTAGAACTACTAGAACTACTAGACGCATGACTCTTATCCACTCTCTGACACTCTGCATCCTCCTCAGAAATGTCTTTGATTTCTACTTCATCTGCACAATAAATAGATACATCAGAAGCGCTCACACAGTTATTCAGAGAAGTATTTGATGGACCTGCTTCACATGCGTCTGTCATCACTCTGTCCATGTTACCCAACCCATAAGTCATGTGCTTTTCATTTTCAATTTCCTCTTCTGTCATAGGCTTCACTCCAACCAAGACACTATCTAAGGGAGGTCCTTCTTCATGCATTTCCGATGCAGATCTATCTATCTGATCCTCCTCTAAGATCATTCCTATTACATCTCTAGTTTTATCTTGAGGAACAACGTTCTTGCTTGCAAAGCTAATTCCTATCCCACCTTTGTCTTTACCCATTCTAACCTCAGTTATGCAAGTATCTAGGGATTTACTAGCCTGTAACATTCTTTTGCTTCTCATAAGGTTTATATCAAGCTTAACCTGCATCTCATTGTTCTTATGCTTCAGGTCATCTATCTGTTTACTTAGCTCAGCTATTTCTAACTTAGCGTTGTCATACAAATAGGCGTTCTCAGTTGCAAGGTTCTTATATTTTGCTATATCTAATTTCTGGGCTTTAACTTTTTCTTCATTCTTTTGCCATCTACCTTTAAATGAGCTCTTTTCACATTTTACCTCAAACAATTCAGATTCAAAGTTTTTGCAAAATTGTCTAAGAGTAGTAATTATACGATCACAAACAGGGTTAGAACATACCTTGGTGTGGTCTGCTGCCATAGCTTCATTCTCCTCAGGTTCTTCTTCAGTAACCACAAAAGCATGCTCCTCTTCATCATCATCATCCATAGTCGTCATCACAGCATGCGTCAGACTCAGATCCTTCAGCTGGGGGGGGGGGGTCCAGTCATAACCTCCACCTTCCTGCACTATCAAGGCACTTGTCTCTGCCTTTGCCTTCCCATCAGCTGGTTTCTTCATCTCTGCTTTCTCCTTCCTTGGTTTGCTGCACTCCCTAGCAAAATGCCCATATTCATCACAATTGTAGCACCTAAGCTTCGTCTTATCAAACCCCATTCTGATCTTGTCTTGATCCTTCCAAACATTTCGCCCTGTAGTAGCCATGAACTTCTTAGCTCTGAACACCGCCATAGCCATTTGCCAAGAGACGTCCAGCATCTCCACATCCTCTGGATTAATCTGATTAAGCTCCCCAGATAGAATCTCAGAAGGAATTAGGGTTCCGGCCATTAAAGCATGATAACTGTTCATGAATCCCATACCCAGTGCAAAATTGGGATCGTTGTTGGCCTCAGAATTGTCGCCTCCACTTGAACTAGATTGGGGTTGTGCCACAAATGCATTCGTTTTAGTCACTGAACTTGATCCACCTCCAACAGACTTTCCTTTCTGCTTCTCATCTACCTCTTCCGACAACAACGCTTGATTCAGCTTTCCAGTCAAACTAAGTGAGCTTATATGATTCAACTCACGCTGCTTATCATCAATTAGCTTGGACTTCAACTTGTTGATCATTTCATCCAGAGACAGCTCACTCAATTTGTTGTTGTCCTTAATAATTGAGATATTGGTGTTCCATGACTTTGGCAAACTGTTTAGCAGCTTCAAATTCTTATCTTCCAATTCCGGCTCCACACCATAACTTGACATTTCTGCCATCAGAGAGACAAATCTTTGCACTTGCGCTTCGAAAGATTCACCTTGGATGTGATTAAACAAATTGAATTTCTGCTTCAACATCTGCTTTCGACTCGCCTTGATGTCTGGATTTCCCTCATAAGCAACAATCAATGCATTCCACAGTTCCTTTGCCGTCTTGCAATGCTTAAAGCCTTGAGCAATATCTAGTGTCAATGCCATTGTCATAATCGCAAAAGCCCTCTCAGCCTTGTTACATCTTTCCCAGTCGTCATCCTCAAACTCATCTTCAGTCTTAGCCTTTCCTGCTTTAGCTCCTGTTGCATGAGTCGGTATATGTGGTCCATTAAGCACTGCTCTCCACAATCTTAAGTCAACACTCTTCAAGTGGTTTTCGAACCTATACTTCCATTCCAAAAAGTGATATGCCGAAGTAAGTCTAGGTGGACAAGTAATTGATCCGATCTCGAAGTCTAACTTCTGATACATACTTGGTTCAAAGTCCATTTCAAAAGCTTAGGAAACCTAAATTAAAGTCAAAATGTCCAAAGTCTGAGATTATGATGAAAAACACTTGATTACGATCGTAAACGCCTAATTACGATCGTAAACACCCGATTCCGATGACAACAGCCGTAAACACCGATTACAGTATTCGATTACGATTCCGATAATCCTAAACACTCGATTCCGATTGAATTAATCGTAAACACCCGATTATGATTTCCGATTACGATTCCGATAATCGTAACCACTGATTCCGATCTGAGTCGATCGTAAACACCAATTACGATCCTATAGATCGTAAACTACGATTCCGATCTCGCGATTCCGGTAAGGCAAAGTCGTAAATACCGATTACGACTTGGAAATGTCGTAAACTCCAATAGTACGAATCGTAATCGCCCAAAAAACTGATCTTGAAGTCGTAAACGCACAAAATGATGAAGATCTTCAACTGGAACTATCGTAAACACCCCAAAACTCGTAGAACAGCAGCAGCAACAGTCGTAATCACCAAAAACCTTCGAATCTTTAACAAAAACACAAACACAAACCCAGAAAACACTTGAATCAATATCGTGAGAGCCTCGAATCTAAGATTCTTGGCTCTGATACCAATTGTACGTCCGGAAATCTTCAAACACACGATATTTGATCGTAAATGAGTGTGGAATCCTCAAATACGATTGATTCAAGAAACAAGTAGAAGAAATAGATTCAATCTATGATAAAGATTGAATCTTGAATGAGAAATCTCTAACTTGGAAGCTGATCGTAAACGCTAAGAACACAGAAATCGTAAACCTTGAATTGTATTAGAAAAGCTTACTTACAATGAAAGACAAATGGGTTTATATAGTACCCATACAAAATTGTAGACCACTAATAAGCCCACATGGCCCAATCATAATCACTTAATTAGCCCACTAACTAGTAAATTACAAGCCCAAAACAAATATAAACAAGCCCATTAACAAATGTTCATGCCTTATATAAACCTAGCCCAACAGAGTCAGTTTTGAGTCATTTTGGTGTGTTTCTATTTATAGTTTTTACAGTCTTTTGTGTTTTTACAGTCTAATGGTAGATCCCGAGGATTGACAAAAGTTGGAGAAGAAATAAAATAAAAATGTTAAAAAAGTAGATTTAGGCGCTACGCTTAAAGGAAATGAATGAAACAAGCGATACGCCCGAATGTAAAGTTTGCTAAAAAGTCAAAGTCGGTTGACCCTACTATTTTGGATCAGGCGATATGCCTGATTTGTCTCTATGGTTTAAGCGATACACTTGGAGCTGCTTTTCCCGGAAAAACCCTAATTCGGCCTACAAATTAATTTGCACGAGATTTATTCGTGAGCTCTCTTTCCTGCCATCAAGTTAAGAACTTTTGGTCGAAGTTGAAGATAAAGATCTGGCTGGGATCACTGGGAAAGGCTAAGGATCAATCATTCGACCATGATTGAGTGTGGAGTTCTTATTCTCTTCTTGATTTCTAGTCAATTGATTGGTTGAAACCATGTTCACTGTTAAAGATTCAGTTTTTTATATGTGTTTATGACTTGACTATGGTCCTAGGCTAAACAATTTGTGCCACCTAGGCCACTATGACAATTAATTATTGTTTTTGACACTTTTCGGTTTTATGACAATTTTTTATGGATGACATTCTAGTAAAGTATCTTTAATTTACTATTTTAATGCATGTACGTACATGATTTGATTTTACAATTGTTAATTAGTCATTGCTTTGCTTGCGAATATCTTTCGGTTTTAGTAAGGTATTTAGATTGTTTGACCGCGTGTTTGCAATTTATATTGATTTCCAAATCTAGTGATCATAGGATTAATTGATGATTCAATTCTTGGTTCTTGTATTTTGCTTCACTCAAAAATCAAAGAGGTGATAAGTGTGTTGGGTAATCGGGTTTGTTAAGTGTTCTAGGTAGAATTGTCAAAAGAGAGAGGTTTCCTAGGAGTCATAGATAGCTTGTTATTTTGTGTCCAATTGTAGGTGAGTTGAAGGTAACTCTGTGACAACCCTAGCTTGTTATTTTGTGTCAAATTGTAGGTGAGTTAAAGGTAACTCTATGACAACCCATCAGAAAATACAATGTCAAAACTATACTTTGACTATATATATGCGTATATAATGTGCATGACTTGATTTAGTAATATTATTTAGTAAACACTATGCACGTAAACGTCCAACCTTGACAATTCCCACGTTTTTACCGGAAAATCATACCCGTAACAAAAGGAAATTCAACCAAGTGATTGATGGAATTTCAATAATAAGAAAATTTAATATAAAATGACTTTTATGTTATTCATTTAAATGGTGTCATAATATATTGTACCGACACCCGACAAACGCTTTAAGCGAACATTTTTTTTAAAACTTTAATTAGTTTTAACTACATAAAATATTCGAGCTTAAAACATGTTAAGCAAATTATTCACTTTCTGTACGCGCGTATGCGAGCAAATAAAATAAATAAAACCACAACTTCTAAATATTTATATTTACGACTAAAACTATAGTTGTTTATCAATATATAAGACTCGTAATTTATTTGGAAATCCGACTCGATCAAAACGCCAAAACGATTCGATGTAATTCATCCGTATACTGAATTGGGCCCAATAACTCAAAACCTATGAACCGAGCCCGAAAACTTAGCCCAACAGGTCACCCGACATTCTAAAGATCAAACAGAACATTCACGACCCAGTTTTATGATTTAACGAGCCAACCCACATAAAATTCGGCCTAAGCCTAACAGACCGGCCCAATGCAAACCGGACCGGGACGACCCCTTTTTCCTCTTGTTTTCAGCCTAACAAAACAATCCACCACCTTTGTAATAATTATTTTATAAAATTTCTACACTTATACTTGTAGTTTTTATAAAAATGTTTAGGGGACTTGTTAGTTTTTATAAAAGCTAAATCACCTGATTACCTAAACTATACCACCCAACCTAAGTTAAATCTAAACTAACCTATGGTTAAATTTTCTAGATATTTACTTACCCAAGATTAAGCCACATGTGTTAATTCGTACAACACCCCATTCCTCCATTACCACCACCACACTCAACTTCACCACTTCAAAAACTCTCCTCCCCGCTTCTCTTCACACCGGCCACCGAGTAGCACAACCCCACTGCCACCACCCGATGTCGGCGACCTTTCCTGCTGGTGCTACCCTCCGACGCCGACCGGCACACCACCTCCTGTCGTTGCCGAAGCCCACGGCTCCCCATCACCAAAGTTATAGAAACTATTAGTAAGATGATTGTTTTGATTTAGTCTTAAACTATTGATCATTTGATGACTTTGGTTTATCAAAAGGCCTTTGACCTTTGGAGGATGATGCTTGATCATTTGAACCAGACGGCACATCAGACAACACAATGAACTGCTCATCTTCAACATCTGACTTAACCACCTCAGATGGTTCTACATACCACACTTTAGCAACACGTGATGGATCAACACAGATTAAAGGAAAATCTAAATCAGAAAACACTGACTCACTTCCTTTCAGACTATACATTCTCAATTTCTGAGAAGAATCACCATCAACAGTTTTGCCTTTCGAAGTTTCATCAAACTTTCCATTTGTGGCAAATTTCTTTTCACGTTTCTGAAATTTCTGAGGTTTCTTTTGATTGACCTTAAAATTTACAGCAAACTGTCCAAACCCAACACCATTTAATTTTGCACTTCTTTCAGGTGCTTCTGGTATAGTATTGACATCAGGTGTACTAGTGTTACTTACAGACACAGTATCTCTTTCAAAAAACAAATCTTGAATGAACTCTTGTTCTTTGATTTCAAAACAAACGTTTCAAAAGTGCATAAAATTCAAAGTGACTGTTCGATAAACTGTTCGTCCGCCGGATCAACTGATCCGCCGGACCAGATTTTCAAACTGATCCGGAGATGATCCGGTTGACCAATCTGATCCGCAGTCAACGAATTTGATCCGCCGGATCAAGTGATCTGCTGAATAATGTGATCCGCAACTGGTCCGCCGGACCAGATGATCCGGATGCACAAATTTGATCCGTGGTTGATCCGCTCATAAATTTTTTCAAAAGATTATTCGTTTGAGCAATTTACTTAACATCAGAGATTGTCATTGAGAATTTTGATTATATTGATTGATTTTAATGACAGTTTGTTTTGATGACATGAACAGAAATGGCAGATTTTAAATCGATTGGAGAACAAAATGTTTGCGCTTTCCTTAATGTTGCAGAAAAATGGAGGCCGCATTTTCTTAACATTTTTGAATTCATCAGACGATCGAGGATATTCTTTGCTGCTACTCATGAATGTCCACCATATAAAGACTTGTTAGTCATGTTCTGGAATTCAGCACAAGTAGATTGTTTGGTGACTCCATCAGTAATACGTGCAAAGATATTAGAAACTGATGTGGTTATTTCTGAAGCTGATGTGCGGAGAGTTTTACGATTAAATGATCAAGCTACTTATCCAACTGAGTTTCCTGAAGAAGATTTGGTAGCTTTGTTAAAAAGAATTAAGTATGATGGACAATTGTATGTTCCATGGTATCTTAAAGCAAATCTGAGTCCTCCTTATAAATACTTGATGCACGTTATCATTAAGTGTTTTCGAAATAGAACAAGAGGTCAGGAAGAGTTTGATCTGAAGGTGCTATCTTTCTTTTGTGCATTGGTGCTGAACAGAGAATTCAACTTTTCTAGTTGGATCTTTAACTACATGAGGGAAAATATATTGGTGAAACAAGTGAGAAGCATCATGTACCCAAGGTTTATTCAGATGATCTTGAATGATATGCATCCGAACCTTCCAAAGAATGCTGCTGCTGTTATAGATATGAAGCACATGAACATAGTAGCTGTTGGAAAGATTCCCGTGTATTACAAGAGAAAGGGAAATGCAGTTGCTCCACCGAATAAAAGGTTGCTTGGTCATCTTGCTAATCCTGATTATATAGCTCCAGAGAATGGTGCTGCTCAGCATTCTGACAGTTCTGATGATGAGTTACACTATGATGATAATGGATTTCCTACTGAAATGGTAAATGATGATGAAATTGAGCAACCGGCTAATCAACAACCTGTTGTGCAAGAACCTGTTCAGCAACAACAAAATCCAGAGCAAGTAACTTCTGAAGCTGTCAATGAGTCTGAACGGGTGAATGTTCCAGATGATGATGCTACTAGATCTAAGGGAGATGATATTTTTGGTAGTTCGTCTGACACTAATTCTGATTCTGGTGAATATGTTCTCATTCTGCATAATACAATAGAAATTCCAGTAAAGAAAGGTTCTAAGGCTCACATTGAGTATTTGAAATCTCAGAATCAAGATACTTCTGTCTTTGAGTCTAGAACCAAACAGGGTGAAGATACTGAAGATGATCCATCTTATACTCCTATGATGGAGGAGCCTGTTGCAAAGTCAAAGCCCATAGATAAAGGCAAAGCTCCTGCAGTTGCTTCTGGAAAACGTATGAAGAGTGTGGCTGTTGGATATAAAGGAGTAAAGCCTGGTTCCTTTCTTGCTGATGCCAGAAAATCTGGGCAAAGTCCTCCTAGCAAAAAGCAAAAGGTGACTCCGTCGTCTTGAATCCCAAGTCAACCAACCACCAAAACAGCTGATGTTCAAAGTTCACAACAACCTCCGATCAGAAAGTTGACTATCAAAAGACCGTCTACTACTGGTTCTGCTTCCACTTCTTCAACTACTTCCACAATTTCTTCTACTGATTTAAAGCTCGCATTGTTTCAAGCTAGATTTGAAAGAGTAGAGCATACAAACAAAGTCCAAGCTGAAGAGATTTCTGGGCTGAGGAATTTGTGTAAAGAGTTAGTCGCCAGAGATCAATCTCATACAAAGGAACTTGCTAGATTAAAAGCCCAGGATGAAGCAAAAGATCGGGAAATTGCTGAGTTGAAGCAATTGTCTCTGACTATGGGTGAGCAGCTTAAGCAGATGCTTACAGCTTTAGCTGCTCAGGGGGAGAAAAGGCCGAATCCTGAGGAATCTTGCAGAGAAGAAGAGGATGTTATGATGTTTTTAAACGATGGTCCTGATAATCCTGAAGGTGGGGCTAGTGGTGCTGGTACTGGTAATGATACAGCAGGAACGTCATCTGCTGCTGCTGGTACAACCACGACATCTCAGGGGGAGTCTATTGACAAAGAGATATATGATGTGACTCTGATATCAAGGGTTGAGATGAAAGAGGGAGAGTTGGTTAATCCTTTCACTAAAGAGCAGGTGGCAGCCATATTTGCTCTAAATGTGGACGATGTTGATAAGGTGCCAGTTGCTGAGCCATATCAGGAAGATGATTCAGAAGAAGAAGTGGTGTTTGAAGATGAACATGTGGAAGTGGAAGATATGACGGCAGAAGAATATCCCAATGATCCGACGATGTATGGGAATTTTTCTGATAACGACTATTCTGAAGGTTTTAATTTCTTTGGAAAAGACAGTGAAGATAAGGTTGAAACAGAGAAACCATCAGAACAACCTGAAGCATCTGAGTCTGTTAATATGTCTGAAGAAGAGGAAAAGAAGTTGTTGTTTGAAGCTTGGTTAAAAGAACAAAGGGCTAAGAAACTTCCAGTTCAAGGTCAAGTTGAAAAGTCTTCATCAAAGAGTGTTGATCAGAAGAGGTTTTTTGATAGAAAAGGAAGACAAGCCTCTGGAAAGATTATCAGCTGGATGTATCATTCTGAACTCAAATGCTATGCTATCAAGAAGGAGTTCGGGATTGTATATCTGAAGAATGCTACAAGGTTCAACACATTACCTGTTTGTGATGTGAGGGACTTGTCTAGAAGTCCGTTTTTGAATCCTGGAGGAAATCTTTTGGCTGCTGTGTTCAGAGAGAAGTTAATTGAAGAATGTCAAGGAAGATTCAGGTTTTTAATTCCTCAAAGACCAACTTACTCTGAGCATCCAACAGATATTCATTCTATCACAGGCAGACCATTAGTGATTCTGAAATATAAGAAGCTAGTTCAGCTCAAGAAGATACCTTTAAAAAGGCTTGAACAAGATTTCATCAAGACTTTGAGGTGGTGGTATTATGATGAGGTGTCTGGAGAAGCTGTGATTGTGATCAAAGAAGATAACAAGGTTGTGAGAATATATGACCCGATGTCATTGATAAATCTGTCAAAGAATGATATTGAAAAGCTGCATTCTAACAAGATTCTCTACAAGCCTGAACTTTTTGATCAAGCAATGCAATTTCAGAAGGTGATAAATGTGTGTTTTGGTGGTGGGATTCATGCTGGAAATAACAGAAGACGGGATTGGAAGAAGACAGAGTCAAAAGCTTCTGAAGACTAGCACAAGACAAGGGGGAGTTTGTTAGAGCATTTTGTGTTGTCTAGTTCTAGGTCTTGGTATTTTGAATATGTAATTTTATAGTTTGTATTTTATGGATCCAGCGGATCAGTGGCGGATCAGGTGGTACGCCGGACCACCTGATACGCTAGTAAGTTGGTCCACCGGATCAGTCTCTATATATAGGTTTCAGTTTGAGTTCAGAATCATACATCCGGCTGATAATCTTTCCAGAGGCTTGTCTTCCTTTTCTATCAAAAAACCTCTTCTAATCAACACTCTTTGATGAAGACTTTTCAACTTGACCTTGAACTGGAAGTTTCTTAGCCCGTTGTTCTTTTAACCAAGCTTCAAACAATAGCTTATTTTCCTCTTCTTCAGACATATTAACAGACTCAGATGCTTCAGGTTGTTCTGATGGTTTCTCTGTTTCAACCTTATCTTCACTGTCTTTTCCAAAGAAATTAAAACCTTCAGAATAGTCGTTATCAGAAAAATTCCCATACATCGTCGGATCATTGGGATATTCTTCTGCCGTCATATCTTCCACTTCCACATGTTCATCTTCAAACACCACTTCTTCTTCTGAATCATCTTCCTGATATGGCTCAGCAACTGGCACCTTATCAACATCGTCCACATTTAGAGCAAATATGGTTGCCAGCTGCTCTTTAGTGAAAGGATTAACCAACTCTCCCTCTTTCATCTCAACCTGCGGAACAAAATTCTTCTACCGGATCAAAAACAACCCGCGGATCAAACTGATACGCTGCTAACTGATACGCTGCTTATCTGATACGCTGCTATCTGATACGCTGGAACTGTCGCGTATCAAACAATAACCGCCACGGATCAGTGTTTGAAGATTGCTTGGCGGATCAAATTCAGCGGATCACTGAATCTATGAATTTACACTAGCGGATCAGAACCTTCAACCGGCGGATCACCAGCGGATCACCCGCGGATCAAAAACAAAACGCATAATTTTCATAATTTCTGACTTTTAATGCTTGAATATGATGTACAACTCAGCGAAAATGAACTAGTAGCAATCTGAATGAAGAAAACACACTGAATTGATGAAGAACTGAGAAGAGTTGATCAAAATCTTACCAAAACCGAAGTTTTTCTCTCCAAAACCTCAAAACCGATCTGTAAATCGCAGCAACTGAGCAAACCTGCTCTGATACCACTTGTAAAACACGTACTTGATCTTGCTAGTGCATTATTACAATCGGATTCGGACACACAAGGTAAATAATCTTCTTTATATTGATCACAGCTTGTAAACAGAGAGTACAATGAGTATTCAGGTTACACCATGTAAAACACACACTTAAGAAAGCTCAGACCTCACTCACATACTCTGAATCAAACTGAAACCTATATATAGAGACTCATCCGGCGGACCAACTTACTAGCGTATCAGGTGGTCCGGCGTACCACCTGATCCGCCACTGATCCACTGGATCCATAAAATACAAACTATAAAATTACATATTCAAAATACCAAGACCTAGCACTAGACAACACAAAATGCTCTAACATTTCCTAGTAATGACAAGAGTAACATAAATTAGTTCTTAATTATTAATATATCACATAAAGATCCTATTGATTAATTATTTGATATGTTATACACAAATTAAAGACATCTAAAGGGAAGAGTGGAACACATCATGTCTTTAGTGGATATAAACAAACAATTGACCATTTCTAGCAGTGTATATATAGAAGAAAGGAAGTTCATCAACATTCTTGTATCGTCCCCCCCCCCCCCCCCCAAAAAAACACTAGTAACATGAATCTACAAACATGTGCAGATACTTGACCCCAACATTCCTAGCATAAAAATAACTAATTTAGCATGCTCCCCTAGTCATTTAAGAAGGTAAATAACTAATTTAGCATAA
>JBCNJP010004179.1:0-33462 GCA_039602395.1 Deinandra increscens subsp. villosa
AACCGTATTTTACAAGAACAAACACATAATTAACTATGTCACACCCCCAATTAACCACTAACGGAGTTTATACCGTTAAGGGGCGCGACTAGACCAGGACCACAACCATTAGTTACAAATACTAAACGAATCAGAGTAAAGTCCAATGTTCATAAATAAAAACAGTTTAACATACGCAGCGGAATTTAAAAACATTAGTATCTTAGCACTAGCCACGTGCTTTACAAATCATTGTTTCAATTTCAAATTCCCAATTTAGTTTAATGAAAGTAAAAGTCTTCGCGTGCCATGCCAACCTTCAACGGATACTCTTCAACGATCTGCAAAAGTGAAAACCACCCAAGTGTCAACCTAACGGTTGGTGAGTTCACGGTGGGCATGACATGCATTGGCCCGGTCTCAATAATCGTATGTACCAACATATACATAAGTAATAATGTTTTGCAAAATATTGCCGAGTGTTGAATTTTCGAATATGCACTAGTTAAGTAAAAGTTAAAGCAGTCAACCGATATCGCGGGTAGCTAATCCGGTTTCCATGCACTAAGGAAGTCGTACTAGGGCTGAAAGCTGACGTAACAGAGTGCGGCATTTGCCGTTGGTTTGTGCCTCCAGTTGTGTCCCATTTGGGATGCCCACAACTAAGAACAGGCTGATATTGCACTCCGTTCGGCCCCCGGCCGGTTGGCTACACATTTGTGTACCGCGGAGCAGGGTTTGTCAAACCCTCAGTAGATCTACCCAACATCCCCTCGCTTTCCAGATCATCAGTACTAAGTTGAGGTCTTTAAGTTTTTAAGCATCCTTAGAAATCATGTGATATCATTTGGTTTAGACTTTAACCTACACTAGTCATATTAAAAATGTTTATTCCGGATTTCATCTGAAATCCCAAAAAGAGTTTAAGTGTCATAATGGTTGGTTCCGGATTTCATTTGAAACCCCAAGGATGGACAGTTGCAAGTGTTCCCCATAAAACACTCCAACTTCCATAACAGGTACCCCATTAGGCAATACCTCAAATTGTCAGCGTTGTTTTCCGTTTAGTATGTTCGTTGTGACCCAAACGGGCTCACAAGTAAAGGGTTTGTGAAACTCACCTTAGGTTGCTCAGCTACACTTGTTAATCCAATTTATGTTTGCTAACGAAGACCTAGTAATCACATTAAGGTCTTAGGTGTTAGGTTGTGTCTAAACTTTAACTTAACGTCACTATGGCCCATAGCATAGCACGTTGCAACTAAGACTCGACATACCGACACACGATACCGATGGTTGATCATAAACAAGGGTTCACATATTACAGAAATCAAACATGTATCATCATAGCATAATCATGTAAGTCATGGCATAATATTCAAGCAAATTGCACAAGTTTGGGTTCTGGTCATAGTTTCGCTAGCAGTTTCGCTAGTTAATTTCGCTAGGTGCACGGGCAGCACTTTCGCTAGGTTGTACCCGATAACACAGTTTCGCTAGGCTAGTTTCGCCCGAAACTGTTGACACAGTTTCGCTAGCCTAGTTTCGCCCGAAACTGGTTTGAACTTTCGTTCAGGGAATTTCGCTCGGTAATTTCGCTCGAGCTGGTCTGGTTTGGTTTACCCGGCAAAACTATAGTTTCGCTAGGCAGTGTCGCTCGGAGGAACTACACAGTTTCGCTGGATAGTTTCGCCCTATGAACATACAGTTTCGCTAGTCGCAAGAAAAACCCGAAAAACTAACAAAAATCTTTCTAACAGCCTCTATACATCATGTAATTCATTTCTAAGCATATATAAGCATTTAGGAACATCACAGGAGCATTTTAATCATCATAAACATGGATTTACATTATCAAATCTTCAAAAACACTCTAAAACCCATTTTCAACATATTTTGACCTAAATTGCATGAATCTTCAACATGGATAGATTTCAAACGTAAAGTTTGTGACTTTATAACAGATCTAACCTTCCTAAACATAAATACAGAAGATCTAACGATTATATGCAGGTTTGATCATGCTTTTTAAAGAAAACACATAAAAGGTGCATGTAAATGGTTTTTTTGGGACTCACGGTTTGATCAAGGATCGAATGAGTGAGATGAGATGATGATTCTCTTGATGATCTCCTTGGATGGCCAGAAATCTCGAGAGGGAAGCAGGTGAAGAAGTGGTGTGTGTTTTGTGTGAAAGAGGCTAAAATGAGAACTAGGGTTTATTAAGTTCTTTTATATCAGGAGCTAGTTTCGCTAGCAGTTTCGCTGGCTAGCGAAACTGGCTCTGATCTCGTGTAAGTCGGGCAGTTTAGCTAGCTACCGGGCGAAACTATAGTTTCGCTAGGTAGTTTCGCTGGAAACTAAAATCATACAAATTTATCACATAATCCATAATTCACAATTCGTCATGCTATTCATAATATTAAATCATGCATTCAAATCACATTGCACATAGTGACAATAAACAATTGAACACATAACATGTATGGACGGGTTCGGTGATCAACCAAAGGACGTGGACGTATTCGGCCTAGTTAAGCATTAGTTACTAAGTTAACACTTATAATCGTAACTAACGGGGTTTGTCTAACGGAAGTTAACCTTGAAATTTCCGGATGTCACAAACTAACACCGAATCACTAAACATGGATAACCCAAGCTCAAACCCATTTAATACACAAGCCTCATCATTTATCGATTATAGTCGAAACACGATATCAATGATCAATCATGAGTGTGGAATCCAAGTAATTGATTGAATCAAGTATGAGAAGTAATAATAAAAGATGAATCAACAAAGTTAATAAACACTTACGATTAAATCGATTTCTGTCTAACACACATGTTTCAATTAAGCCACCGAAATGTTTTCCTGGTCTCTCTCAAGTCAAGAATTCTCTCTCTCTCTCTTGTGTCTATATCGGTGAACCTTAGCTAGTAGGATGTGAGATTGTTTAAATACAAACTCAATCATTTATTACATGGACTTAAACATTTTTCTCCATGTACCCCAAACCGTATTTTACTAGAACAAACACATAATTAACTAATGCCCAATCACTAAACATCGATAACCAAGCCCAAACCCATTTAATACACAAGCCTCATCATTTATCCATTATAGTCCAAACACGATATCAATGATCAATCACGAATACGGAATCCAAGTGATTCATTAAATCAAGTATGAGAAGCAATATTAAACGATGAATTAACAAAGTTAATAAACACTTACGATTAGATGATCAAATCGTTGATAACTATTACATGGGCCAAAGCCCTATGCCCCTCTAGTCGAAACCGTATTTTACAAGAATAAACACATAATTAACTAACAACTAATCACTAAACATGGATAACCGAAGCCCAACCAAATTTAATACACAAGCTTCGTCATTTTTCTAATATATCGAAGCACGATATCAATGATCAATCTTGAGTGCGGAATCCAAATGATTGATTAAATCAAGTATGAGAAGCAATAATAAACGATGAATCAACAAAGTTAATAATCACTTACGATTAGATGATTAAATCGTTGATTACTATTACAACTCGATTTCTATCTAGCACACAGGTTTCGGTTAAGCCACCGAAATCTTTCTCTGGTCTCTCTCAAGTGACGAATTCCCTCTTTCTCTCTCTCTCTTGTGTCAATTTCGGCGAACCTTAGCTAGTAGGATGTGACTTTGTTTAAATACCATCTCACACATTTATTACATGGGCCAAATCCCTTTCTCCCTCTACCCCAAATTGTATTTTACAAGAGCAAACACATAATTAACTAACACCGAATCACTAAACATGGATAACCCAAGCCCAAACCCATTTAAAACACAAGCCTCATCATTTATCGATTATGATCGAAACACGATATTAATGATCAATCATAAGTGCGGAATCCAAGTGATTATTTGAATCAAGTATGAGAAGCACACATGTTTCAATTAAGCCACCGAAACTTTTTCTAGCACACATGTTTTAATTAAGCCACCGAAACTTTTTCTGGTCTCTCTCAAGTCATGAATTCCATCTCTCTCTTGTGTCTATTTCGGTGAACCTTACCTAGTAGGATGTCAGTTTGTTTAAATACAAACTCACACATTTATTACATGGGCTAAAGCATATTTCTCCCTCTACCCAAAACCGTAATTTACAAGAACAAACACATAATTAACAAACGCCCCATCACTAGACATCGATAACCAAATCCAAAACCCATTTAATACTCAAGCCTCATCATTTATCGATTATAGTCCAAACACTATCAATAATCAATCACGAATACGAAATCCAAGTGATTCATTAAATCAAGTATGAGAAGCAATATTAAACGATAAATTAACAAAGTTAATACACACTTACGATTAGATGATCAAGTCGTAAATTACTATTACAACTCGATTTCTATCTAACTCACATGTTTCAATTAAGCCACCAAAATCTTTTTCTCGGCTCTCTCAAATCACAAATTCCCTCTCTTTCTTGTGTCTATTTCGATGAACCTTAGCTAGTAGGATGTGAGTTTGTTTAAATACAAACACACACATTTATTACATGGGCAAAAGCATTTTTCTCCCTCTACCCCAAACCGTATTTTACAAGAACAAACACATAATTAAGTAACGCCCAATCTCTAAACATCAATAACCCAAGCCCAAACCCATTTAATACACAAGCCTCATCATTTATCGATTATACTCCAAACACGATATCAATGATCAATCACGAATGCGGAATCCAAGTGATTCATTAAATCAAGTATGACAAGCAATATTAAACGATGAATTAACAAAGTTAATAAACACTTACGATTAGATGATTAAATCGTTGATAACTATTGCATGGGGCAAAGCACTTTGCCCCTCTAGCCGGAACCGTATTTTACAAGGATAAACACATAATTAACTAACAACTAATCACTAAACTTGGATAACCGAAGCCTAACCGTATTTAAAACACAAGCCACATCAGTTTTCTAATATAGTCGAAACACGGTGTCAATGATCAATCATGAGTGCGAAATCCAAATGATTGATTGAATCAAGTATGAGAAGCAATAATAAACGATGAATCAACAAAGTTAATAAACACTTACGGTTAGATGATTAAATGTTGATTACTATTAAAACTCGATTTTTATCTAGCACACAGGTTTCGTTTAAGCCACCGAAATCTTTCTCGGGTCTCTCTCTCTCTCTTGTGTCAGTTTTGGCGAACCTTAGCTAGTAGGATGTGACTTTGTTTAAATATTATCTCACACATTTATTACATGGGCCAAAGCCCTTTCTCCCTCTACCCCAAACTGTATTTTACAAAATCAAACACATAATTAACTAACACCGAATCACTAAACATGGATAACCCAAGCCCTAACCCATTTAATACACAAGCCTCATCATTTATCGATTATAGTCGAAACACGATATCAATGATCATTCATGAGTGCGGAATCCAAGTGATTGATTGAATCGGGTATGAGAAGCAATAATAAACGATGAATCAAGAAAGTTAATACACACTTACGATTAGATGATCAAGTGGTAAATTACTATTACAACTCGATTTCTGTCTAACTCACATGTTTCAATTAAGCCACCAAAATCTTTTTCTCGTCTCTCTCAAATCACGAATTCCCTCTCTCTCTTGTGTCTATTTCGATGAACCTTAGCTAGTAGGATGTGAGTTTTTTTAAATACAAACACACACAATTATTACATGGGCCAAAGCATTATTCTCCCTCTACCCCCAAACCGTATTTTACAAGAACAAACACATAATTAAGTAACGCCCAGCCCAATCACTAAACATCGATAACCCAAGCCCAAACCCATTTAATACACAAGCCTCATCATTTATCGATTATAGTCCAAACACGATATCAATGATCATTCATGAGTGCGGAATCCAAGTGATTGATTGAATCGGGTATGAGAAGCAATAATAAACGATGAATCAACAAAGTTAATACACACTTACGATTAGATGATCAAGTCGTAAATTACTATTACAACTCGATTTCTGTCTAACTCACATGTTTCAATTAAGCCAGCAAAATCTTTTTCTCATCTCTCTCAAATCACGAATTCCCTCTCTCTCTTGTGTCTATTTCGATGAACCTTAGCTAGTAGGATGTGAGTTTGTTTAAATACAAACACACACAATTATTACATGGGCCAAAGCATTATTCTCCCTCTACCCCAAACCGTATTTTACAAGAGTAAACACATAATTAACTAACACCGAATCACTAAACATGGATAACCCAAGCCCAAACCCATTTAATACACAAGCCTCATCATTTATCGATTATAGCCGAAACACGATATCAATGATCAATCATGAGTGTGGAATCCAAGTGATTGATTGAATCAAGTATGAGAAGCAATAATAAACGATGAATCAACAAAGTTAAAAACACTTACGATTAGATGATCAACTCGTTAATTACTATTACAACTCGATTTCTCTCTAGCACACATGTTTCAATTAAGCCACCGAAATCTTTTTCTAGTGTCTCTCAAGTCACGAATTCCCTCTCTGTCTTGTGTCTATTTCGGTGAACCTTAGCCTGTAGGATGTGAGTTTGTTTAAATACAAACTAACACATTTATTACATGGGCCAAAGCCCTTTCTTCCTCTACCCCTAACCGTATTTTACAAGAGGAAACACATAATTAACTAACACCGAATCAGTAAACATGGATAACCCAAGCCCAAACCCATTTAATACACAAGCCTCATCATTTATCGATTATAGCCGAAACACGATATCAATGATCAATCATGAGTGCGGAATCCAAATGATTGATTGAATCAAGAATGAGAAGTAATAATAAACGATGAATCAACAAAGTTAATAAACACTTACGATTAGATGATTAAATCATTGATTACTATTACAACTCGATTTCTATCTAGCACACGGGTTTCATTTAAGCCACCGAAATCTTTCTATGGTCTCTCTCAAGTGACAAATTCCCCCTCTCTCTCTCTCTTGTGTCAATTTCGGCGAACCTTAGCTAGTAGGATGTGACTTTGTTTAAATACCATCTCACACATTTATTAAATGGGCCAAAGCCCTTTCTTCCTCTACCCCAAACCGTATTTTACAAGAGCAAACACATAATTAACTAACACCGAATAACTAAACATGGATAACCCAAGCCCAAACTCATTTAATACACAAGCCTCATCATTTATCGACTATAGTCGAAACACAATATCAATGATCAATCATGAGTGGGGAATCCAAGTGATTGATTGAATCAAGTATGAGAAGCAATAATAAACGATGAATCAACAAAGCTAATACCCACTTACGATTAGATGATCAAATCGTTGATAACTATTACATGGGGCAAAGCGCTTTGCCCCTCTAGTCGAAACCGTATTTTACAAGAATAAACAAATAATTAACTAACAACTAATCACTAATCATGGATAACCGAAGCCCAACCGAATTTAATACACAAGCCTCATCATTTTTCTAATATAGTCGAAACACGATGTCAATGATCAATCTTGAGTGTGGAATCCAAATGATTGATTGAATCAAGTATGAGAAGCAATAATAAACGATTAATCAACAAAGTTAATAAACACTTACAATTAGATGATTAAATCGTTGATTACTATTAAAACTCGATTTCTATCTAGCACACAGGTTTCGTTTAAGCCACCGAAATCTTTCTCTGGTCTCTCTCATGTGACAAATTCCCTCTCTCTCTCTCTCTCTCTCTGTCTCTCTTGCCCTCTTGTGTCAATTTCCTCGAACCTTAGCTAGTAGGATGTGACTTTGTTTAAATACTTACTCACACATTTATTAAACGGGTCAAAGCCTTTTCTCCCTCTACCCCCAAACCGTATTTTACAAGAGAAAACACATAATTAACTAACACCGAATCACTAAACATGGATAACCCAAGCCCAAATCCATTTAATACACAAGCCTCATCATTTATCGATTATAGTCGAAATACGATATCAATGATCAATCATGAGTGTGGAATCCAAGTGATTGATTGAATCAAGTATGAGAAGCAATAATAAACGATGAATCAACAAAGTTAATAAACACTTACGATTAGATGATGAAGTCATTGATTACTATTACAACTCGATTTCTGTCTAGCACACATGTTTCAGTTAAGCCACCGAAATCTTTTTCTGGTCTCTCTCAAGTCACGAATTCCCTCTCTCTCTATTGTGTCTATTTCGGTGAACCTTAGCTAGTAAGATGTGAGTTTGTTTAAATACAAACTCACACATTTATTACATGGGCTAGAGCACTTTTCTCCCTCTACCCTAAACCGTATTTTACAAGAACAAACACATAATTAACTAACGCCCAATCACTAAACATCGATAATCCAAGCCCAAACCCATTTAATACACAAGCCTCATCATTTATCGATTATAGTACAAACACGATACCAATGATCAATCAGGAATACAGAATTCAAGTGATTCATTAAATCAAGTATGAGAAGCAATATTAAACGATAAATTAACAAAGTTAATAAACATTTACAATTAGATAATCAAATCGTTGATAACTAGTACATGGGACAAAGCCCTTTGCCCCTCTAGTCGAAACCGTATTTAACTAACAACTAATCACTAAACATGGTTAACCGAAGCCCAACCGAATTTAATACACAAGCCTGATCATTTTTCTAATATAGTCGAAACACGATGTCAAGGATAAATCATGAGGGCGGAATCCAAATGATTGATTGAATCATGTATGAGAACCAATAATAAACGATGAATCAACAAAGTTAATAAACACTTATGATTAGATGATTAAATCGTTGATTACTATTACAACTCAATTTCTATCTAGCACACATGTTTCGGTTAAGCCACCGACATCTTTCTCTGGTCTCTCTCAAGTGTCGAATTCCCTCTCTCTCTCTCTCTTGTGTCAATTTCGGCGAACCTTAGATAGTAGGATGTGTGTTTGTTTAAATACAAACTCACACATTAATTACATTAGCCAAAGCCCTTTCTCCCTTTAGTCCAAACCTATTTTATAAGAACAAACACATAATTAACTAACATCCAATCATTAAACATGGATAACCGAAGCCCAACCCAATTTAATACATAAGCCTCATCATTTATCGATTATAGTCGAAACACGATATTAATGATCAATCATGAGTGCGGAATCCAAGTGATTGATTGAATCAAGTATGAGAAGCAATCATAAACGATGAATAAACACTTAAGATTAGCTGATCAAATCGTTGATTACTATTACAACTCGATTTCTGTCTAGCACATAGGTTTCGGTTAAGCCACTGAAATCTTTCTCTGGTCTCTCTCAAGTCACGAATTACCTCTCTCTCTCTCTCTCTCTCTCTCTCTCTCTCTCTCTCTCTCTCTTGTGTCTATTTCGGCCAAAGCCCTTTCTCCCTCTACCCCAAACCATATTTTACAAGAGCAAACACAAAATTAACTAACACCGAATCACTAAACATGGATAACCCAAGCCCAAACCCATTTAATACACAAGCCTCACCATTTATCGATTATAGTCCAAACACGATATCAATGATCCATCACGAATGCGGAATCCAAGTGATTCATTAAATCAAGTATGAGAAGCAATATTAAACGATGAATTAAGAAAGTTAATAAACACTTACAATTAGATAATCAAATCGTTCATAACTATTACATGGGGCAAAGCGCTTTGCGCCTCTAGTCGAAACCGTATTTTACAAGAATAAACACATAATTAACTAACAACTAATCACTAATCATGGATAACCGAAGCCCAACCGAATTTAATACACAAGCCTCATCATTTTGCTAATATAGTCGAAACACGATGTCAATGATCAATCATGAGTGAGGAATCCAAATGATTGATTGAATCAAGTATGAGAAGCAATAATAAACGATGAATCAACAAATTTAATAAACACTTACAATTAGATGATTAAATCGTTTATTACTATTAAACTCGATTTCTATCTAGCACACAGGTTTCGTTTAAGCCACCAAAATCTTTCTCTGGTCTCTCTCATGTGACAAATTCCCTCTCTCTCTCTCTCTCTCTCTCTCTCTTGCTCTCTTGTGTCAATTTCCTCGAACCTTAGCTAGTAGGATGTGACTTTGTTTAAATACTAACTCACACATTTATTAAATGGGCCAAAGCGTTTTCTCCCTCTACCCCCAAACCATATTTTACAAGAGAAAACACATAATTAACTAACACCGAATCACTAAACATGGATAACCCAAGCCCAAAGCCATTTAATACACAAGCCTCATCATTTATCGATTATAGTCGAAATACGATATCAATGATCAATCATGAGTGTGGAATCCAAATGATTGATTGAATCAAGTATGAGAAGCAATAATAAAGGATGAATCAACAAAGTTAATAAACAGTTACGATTAGATGATGAAGTCGTTGATCACTATTACAACTCGATTTCTGTCTAGCACACATGTTTCAATTAAGCCACCGAAATCTTTTTCTAGAATCTCTCAAGTCACGAATTCCCTCTCTCTCTCTTGTGTCTATTTCGGTGAACCTTAGCTAGTAAGATGTGAGTTTGTTTAAATACAAACTCACACATTTATTACATGGGCTAAAGCACTCTTCTCCCTCTACCCTAAACCGTATTTTACAAGAAAAAACACATAATTAACTAACGCCCAATCACTAAACATCGATAATCCAAGCCCAAACCCATTTAATACACAAGCTTCATCATTTATCGATTATAGTCCAAACACGATATCAATGATCAATCACGAATGCGGAATTCAAGTGATTCATTAAATCAAGTATGAGAAGCAATATTAAACGATAAATTAACAAAGTTAATAAAGATTTACGATTAGATAATCAAATTGTTGATAACTAGTACATGGGACAAAGCCCTTTGCCCATCTAGTCGAAACCGTATTTAACTAACAACTAATCACTAAACATGGATAACCGAAGCCCAACCGAATTTAATACACAAGCCTCATCATTTTCTAATATAGTCGAAACACGATGTCAGGGATAAATCATGAGGGCGGAATCCAAATGATTGATTGAATCAAGTATGAGAACCAATAATAAACGATGAATCAACAAAGTTAATAAACACTTATGATTAGATGATTAAATCGTTGATTACTATTACAACTCGATTTCTATCTAGCACACATGTTTCAGTTAAGCTACCGAAATCTATCTCTGATCTCTTTCAAGTGTCGAATTCCCTCTCTCTCTCTCTCTCTCTCTTGTGTCAATTTCGGCGAACCTTAGATAGTAGGATGTGTGTTTGTTTAAATACAAACTCACACATTGATTACATTAGCCAAAGCCCTTTCTCCCTTTAGTCCAAACCTATTTTATAAGAACAAACACATAATTAACTAACATCCAATCATTAAACATGGATAACCGAAGCCCAACCCAATTTAACACATAATCCTCATCGTTTATCGATTATAGTCGAAACACGATATCAATGATCAATCATGAGTGCAGAATCCAAGTGATTGATTGAATCAAGTATGAGAAGCAATCATAAACGATGAATAAACAAAGTTAATAAACACTTAAGATTAGATGATCAAATCGTTGATTACTATTACAACTCGATTTCTGTTTAGCACATAGGTTTCGGTCAAGCCACTGAAATCTTTCTCTGGTCTCTCTCAAGTCACGAATTACCTCTCTCTCTCTCTCTCTCTTTCTCTCTCTCTCTCTCTTGTGTCTATTTCGGCCAAAGCCATTTCTCCCTCTACCCCAAACCATATTTTACAAGAGCAAACACAAAATTAACTAACACCGAATCACTAAACATGGATAACCCAAGCCCAAACCCATTTAATACACAAGCCTCACCATTTATCGATTATAGTCCAAACACGATATCAATGATCCATCACGAATGCGGAATCCAAGTGATTCATTAAATCAAGTATGAGAAGCAATATTAAACGATGAATTAAGAAAGTTAATAAACACTTACAATTAGATAATCAAATCGTTCATAACTATTACATGGGGCAAAGCGCTTTGCGCCTCTAGTCGAAACCGTATTTTACAAGAATAAACACATAATTAACTAACAACTAATCACTAATCATGGATAACCGAAGCCCAACCGAATTTATTACACAAGCCTCATTATTTTGCTAATATAGTCGAAACACGATGTCAATGATCAATCATGAGTGAGGAATCCAAATGATTGATTGAATCAAGTATGAGAAGCAATAATAAACGATGAATCAACAAATTTAATAAACATTTACAATTAGATGATTAAATCGTTTATTACTATTAAACTCGATTTCTATCTAGCACACAGGTTTCGTTTAAGCCACCAAAATCTTTCTCTGGTCTCTCTCATGTGACAAATTCCCTCTCTCTCTCTCTCTCTCTCTCTTGCTCTCTTGTGTCAATTTCCTCGAACCTTAGCTAGTAGGATGTGACTTTGTTTAAATACTAACTCACACATTTATTAAATGGGCCAAAGCGTTTTCTCCTTCTACCCCAAACCATATTTTACAAGAGAAAACACATAATTAACTAACACAGAATCACTAAACATGGATAACCCAAGCCCAAAGCCATTTAATACACAAGCCTCATCATTTATCGATTATAGTCGAAATACGATATCAATGATCAATCATGAGTGTGGAATCCAAGTGATTGATTGAATCAAGTATGAGAAGCAATAATAAAGGATGAATCAACAAAGTTAATAAACAGTTACGATTAGATGATGAAGTCGTTGATCACTATTACAACTCGATTTCTGTCTAGCACACATGTTTCAATTAAGCCACCGAAATCTTTTTCTAGAATCTCTCAAGTCACGAATTCCCTCTCTCTCTCTTGTGTCTATTTCGGTGAACCTTAGCTAGTAAGATGTGAGTTTGTTTAAATACAAACTCACACATTTATTACATGGGCTAAAGCACTCTTCTCCCTCTACCCTAAACCGTATTTTACAAGAAAAAACACATAATTAACTAACGCCCAATCACTAAACATCGATAATCCAAGCCCAAACCCATTTAATACACAAGCTTCATCATTTATCGATTATAGTCCAAACACGATATCAATGATCAATCACGAATGCGGAATTCAAGTGATTCATTAAATCAAGTATGAGAAGCAATATTAAACGATAAATTAACAAAGTTAATAAAGATTTACGATTAGATAATCAAATTGTTGATAACTAGTACATGGGACAAAGCCCTTTGCCCATCTAGTCGAAACCGTATTTAACTAACAACTAATCACTAAACATGGATAACCGAAGCCCAACCGAATTTAATACACAAGCCTCATCATTTTCTAATATAGTCGAAACACGATGTCAGGGATAAATCATGAGGGCGGAATCCAAATGATTGATTGAATCAAGTATGAGAACCAATAATAAACGATGAATCAACAAAGTTAATAAACACTTATGATTAGATGATTAAATCGTTGATTACTATTTCAACTCGATTTCTATCTAGCACACATGTTTCAGTTAAGCTACCGAAATCTATCTCTGATCTCTTTCAAGTGTCGAATTCCCTCTCTCTCTCTCTCTCTCTCTTGTGTCAATTTCGGCGAACCTTAGATAGTAGGATGTGTGTTTGTTTAAATACAAACTCACACATTGATTACATTAGCCAAAGCCCTTTCTCCCTTTAGTCCAAACCTATTTTATAAGAACAAACACATAATTAACTAACATCCAATCATTAAACATGGATAACCGAAGCCCAACCCAATTTAACAAATAATCCTCATCGTTTATCGATTATAGTCGAAACACGATATCAATGATCAATCATGAGTGCAGAAACCAAGTGATTGATTGAATCAAGTATGAGAAGCAATCATAAACGATGAATAAACAAAGTTAATAAACACTTAAGATTAGATGATCAAATCGTTGATTACTATTACAACTCGATTTCTGTTTAGCACATAGGTTTCGGTCAAGCCACTGAAATCTTTCTCTGGTCTCTCTCAAGTCACGAATTACCTCTCTCTCTTTCTCTCTCTCTTGTGTCTATTTCGGCCAAAGCCATTTCTCCCTCTACCCCAAACCATATTTTACAAGAGCAAACACAAAATTAACTAACACCGAATTACTAAACATGGATAATCCAAGCCCAAATCCATTTAATACACAAGCCTCACCATTTATCGATTATAGTCCAAACACGATATCATTGATCCAACACGAATGCGGAATATAAGTGATTCATTAAATCAAGTATGAGAAGCAATATTAAACGATGAATTAACAAAGTTAATAAACACTTACAATTAGATAATCAAATCGTTGATAACTATTACATGGGGCAAAGCGCTTTGCCCCTCTAGTCGAAACCATATTTTACAAGAATAAACACATAATTAACTAACAACTAATCACTAATCATGGATAACCGAAGCCCAACCGAATTTAATACACAAGCCTCATCATTTTTCTAATATAGTCGAAACACGATGTCAATGATCAATCATGAGTGTGGAATCCAAATGATTGATTGAATCAAGTATGAGAAGAAATAATAAACGATGAATCAACAAAGTTAATAAACTCTTACGATTAGATGATTAAATCGTTGATTACTATTACAACTCAATTTCTATCTAGCACACAGGTTTCGGTTAAGCCACCGAAATCTTTCTATGGTCTCTCTCAAGTGACTAATTCTCTCTCTCTCTCTCTTGTGTCAATTTTGGCGAACCTCTGTGAGTTTGTTTGAATACACACTCACACATTGATTACATTTGCCAAAGCCATTTCTCCCTCTAGTCAAACCGTATTTTACAAGAACAAACATATAATTAACTAACATCCAATCATTAAACATGGATAACCTAAACCCAACCCAATTCAATACATAAGCCTCATCATTTATCGATTATAGTCGAAACACGATATCAATGATCAATCATGAGTGCGGAAACCAAGTGATTGACTGAATCAAGTATGAGAAGCAATAATAAACGATGAATCAACAAAGTTAATAAACACTTACGATTAGATGATCAAGTCGTTGATTAGTATTTCAACTCGATTTCTATCTAGAACACAGGTTTCGTTTAAGCCACCGAAATCTTTCTCTGGTCCCTCTAAAGTGACTTATTCCCTCTCTCTCTCTCTCTCTCTCTCTCTCTTGTGTTAATTTCGGCGAACTTTAGCTAGTAGGATGTGAATTTGTTTAAATACTAACTCACACATTTATTACATGGGCCAAAGCCCTTTCTCCCTCTACCCCAAACCGTATTTTACAATAGAAAACACATAATTAACTAACACCGAATCACTAAACATGGATAACCCAAGCCCAAACCCATTTAATACACAAGCCTCATCATTTATCGATCATAGTCGAAACACGATATCAATGATCAATCATGAGTGTGGAATCCAAGTGATTGATTGAATCAAGTATGAGAAGAAATAATAAACGATGAATCAACAAAGTCAATAAACACTTACGATTAGATGATCAAGTCATTGATTACTATTACAACTCGATTTCTGTCTAGCACACATGTTTCAATTAAGCCACCGAAATCTTTTTCTGTTCTCTCTCAAGTCACGAATTCTCTCTCTCTCTCTCTCTTGAGTCTATTTCGGTGAACCTTAGCTAGTAGGATGTGAGTTTGTTTATATACAAGTATTTATTTAATTGACCCCATAGTTCGTTTTAATACTAATTAACAATTAATTAGATTTGTAGTCCGTTGACCCGGGTGTAACTCTTTCGGGTCAATGTCGGTCGGGTTCGTTAATTTGTCGGGTCAGGACACCCTATTTTCAACAGTCTCCCACTTGGACTAAACGCGATAGTTTAACGAGCGCAGTCAGAGGCACTCTAGCTATTCATGGCTACACCAACCAATAATGACACTTTAAGTCGTCAGCCAAAGTATATATGATTGACGATCAAGCAGACTTATGACTTGTGCATTCATTGTCATATGCTCCTTTCTGTATAAGACATTGATGAATTATGAGACATGGACTCTCAAATATGATTCATCGATTTTTTTTCTCGATACAATTCGAAGTCATCCAAGAAACACACAGTAAGTTCGGGTGAGGCCTCACACTTATCACTTGGAACCAACGAGGGGGCCGTAATGTCTAACAGTTGCCGAAGGCAAGTGTACAAAATTCCTTGTTGAGGCATATAGCTCCCACTAAACCTTAGAGCCATTCCCAAAAGTAACCGTTATGGTTGGCAGTTACGCGACAACGGTAGGCTACAATCAAAGAATGTTCTTTAGTAGAAGGAAGTTCATATATGCGTCTCAGGTCTAAGGATACAATAGAGCATGCATTAATCAAGCAAGCAAGACTTCCATGTTTGCATTGCATGATGCGAGTTACATCCAACGTCATTCACCAATGAGGTCTGTGAGTTTTAACGTTAAACGACTTTAAGGTTCAAGTAGTCATAATAGTCTTACTTTAGTATAGCTCCCACTAAACTAATCGACTACGGACACAGTTATGTAATTCATTATTGCATAAAACAGATGAATACGAATAATATAGATAACTGCTGGTGTTCATACATCCAAATACTAAATCAAAACATGTCTTTAGCTAATCTAAGCCCTATCGTTTCTCTGTGGCGTACATGAGTCTCCTGAGTCATAGGCTTAGTGAAGGGATCAGCTAAGTTTTGATCTGTGTGTACTTTGCTTATTTTAATTTCATTTCAGTCGACTACTTCTCTTATGTAGTGGAATTTCCTCAGAATGTGCTTAGCCTTCTTGTGAGACCCTTGCTCTTTGGCTTGAGCTATAGCGCCTGTGTTATCGCACAGCATCTCGATTGGCTGCCTAATGCTTGGCACGACATCAAGATCAGAGATGAACTTCTTCATCCACACAGCTTCCTTAGCAGCTTCTGAGGCGGCTATGTATTCTGATTCAGTAGTAGAATCTACTACTACTGGCTGTTTGGAGCTTCTCCAGGAAACAGCCCCTCCGTTAAGAGTGAATACGAATCCCGACTGTGAGCGAGAATCATCTCAGTCAGTTTGAAAACTAGCATTAGTGTAACACCTTACAGTGAGCTCTTCATCAACACCTCCGTATACGAGAAACATATCAGTGGTGTTTCTCAAGTATTTCAATATGTTCTTAACAGCCGTCTAGTGAGTTAGTCCTGGAGTTTGCTAGTACCGACTAGTCACACTCAGTGCATACGAGACATCCGGTCGTGTGCAGAGCATGGCATACATGATAGATCCAATAGCATAGGCAAATGGGATCGATGCCATTTGGCTTATCTCTTGCTCCGTTTTAGGTGCTTGAGATTTGTCCAAGATTGTTCCCTTAGTCATGGGAACGGTTGCTTTCTTGGAGTTGCTCATGTTGAACCGAGCTATGATCTTATCAAGGTATGTGCTTTGACTGACACCTAAAAGGCGCTTAGATCGATCTCTGTGAATTTTAATTCCCAGAAAGTAAGCGGCTTCTCCAAGATCTTTCATAGCGAAACAAGATGATGGCCATTTCTTAACTTCGTTAAGCATGGGTATGTTGTTTCCTATGATCAGTATATCGTCTACGTATAGTACGAGAAACGATACAGCGCTCCCACTTGCCTTTCTGTAAACACAAGGTTCATCTTTATTTTGATCAAAACCTAACTCTTTGACCTTTTGATCAAAACGAAGATTCCAGCTTCGAGATGCTTGCACATCCCCATGCATGTCAGTTTTTCTCTTAAAGATCCACTTTCTCCTTACTGCTCGTGTACCGGGTAGCTCAATCACATCCCAGACGTGATTTTCACGCATGGATTGCATCTCAGCGTTCATGGCTTCAAGCCACTTATCAGATTCCGGATCTGACATAGCAGCTTTGTAGTTAGTAGGCTCATCGTTAGAATCGGCTATTAATAGAACGTCAAAGGCCTCATGATAGCCCTTTGCGCGTCCTTTCGCTCCTACGAACACTTGCGCTTGTGCTTGGGTCTGATGGTGCGACAACTATTTGTCGGTCAGACGCAGCGACCGTCTCAAGGTTAGGTGTGTCTCGAATTTCTTCAAGATCCACTGGATCGCTATTTGTTCCTTGAGTAAGAAACTCTTTCTCAAGGAATTTACCTTTCCTTTTGATGGAAACAGTATTTGCATAAGGATGGTAAAAGTAATAACCGGTATTACTATAGTATCCAACGAAAGTCACCTTTTCGCCTCGGGGATCGAGCTTGTTGTCAGATTCGCTGGTGACATAAGCATCACATCCCCATACCCTGAGGTATGATAGTTTAGGAAGAGAACCATGCCATATCTCATATGGGGTCTTCTCTACTTTCTTGGTCGGTGCCAGATTTATTAGGCGAGCAGCAGTCAAGATGGCATATCCCCAAAAGGAATGTGGCAAGGTGGTCCTGCACATCATCGATCGAACCATGTTAAGCAGAGTTCGATTTCTCCTTTCACTTATTCCATTTAACTGGGGTGTGCCAAAAGGAGTAGGTTGTGAAACAATTCCACATTCCTTCAGATGATTCAGGAATTCAGCGCTTAGGTATTCACCACCTCTATCAGATCGAGTTATATTAATAGTTCGACTCAACTGATTTTGTACTTCGTTTTGAAACTCTTTGAACTTTTCAAAAGTTTCATGCTTGTGTTTCATCAGATAGACATAGGCATATCTGTTGTAGTCATCGATGAAAGTCACAAAGTACCGTTCACAATTTCTCGTTTCGGTTCGAAGGGGTCCACACATGTCGGTGTGAATAATGCCTAACAATCCCTGGGCCCGTTCACCTGTATGGGTGAAGGGTGACTTGGTAAGTTTACCAGATAAGCACGACTCGCATTCATCGAAGGAATCTGCATCTTGGGATTCAAGAATCCCAGCAGTTTGCAACTTCTTAATGCGGGCCTTGCTTATGTGACCAAGCCTATGGTGCCATAACGAGGATTCGTTACTATCAGCTTTGCTTCTTTTAGAAACATGATAGAGCTGATCGTTTGTTTGAACGTCTATCTCATATATACCATGTCGAGGTTTAGCCTCGAAATAAAAGATATCATTAAGGTAAGCAGAAATCAAATTTCCATTAAATTTATACCGAAAACCTTGTTCAAACAATGAAGAGACATAAATAATGTTTCTGGATAAACCAGGTGCATACAAACAGTTAACTAGAGTAACTACAACGCCAGAAGAGCATGAAAAAGAATATGTGCCGGTAGCAAGTACTGGGACCTTTTTCCCGTCACCAATGATGAGGTCCATGCAGCCTTGTTCTGTCTTCTTCCACTTCTCAGGTTCCTGCAAAACATTAACGATGTGGTAACCACATCCAGTATCAAATACCCATGAATTAGAGGAAACAGTGAAAAGTTCAATAACATTTATAGACATACCTGATGAGCAACCCTTATTAGGGTTCTTTGTCATCTTCAGCTTTGCAAGATAAACAGGACAGTTGCGTCGCCAGTGTCCCATTTTGTTGCACTCATAGCACAGGCGCTCCTCGGGAGGCTGCACCTGTGGTTTCTTGCCTTTTCCTTCTTTAATCTTCTTGGCTTTCGAGATCTTTGTATTAGCAACTCTGAGCACGTCCGGCGTGGTCTTGATCTTCACGTTGGGTATGAACGAAATAACCTCCTCGATCGACTGAGCCGAACAATTACTCGCAAGAATACGATAATGTTCAGGCAAAGATCTGAGTACTACATCAAGAGCCATATCGTCAGAGATGGAGTAGCCAAGGTCGATAAGTCTGTCGCGATACGCTTCCATCAGCATGACATGATTGTATGGTGAGGAGTCGTTAGCCATAGAGCAGTTCACGAATTGTGAAAGTGCATCGGCTCGCTTAGTCCTCTGACCTAACTCAAATAAATCATTGAGTTTATGCATGATGTCATAGGCAGACATCAGGTCAGTGACGTCCTTATCATCGTCAGTGTGCTTTTGGAGCTCAGATCGTGAGTTCTCATTTAACAAGTAAGATGGAATACTCGCGATAGGTCGGTCAATGACATAGAGTTTCCCGAAGAGCCGTAAATGGTTCCTCAGGGTAGTCTGCCATGCGAGAAAGCCAGTCTCAGTGAAGGGGTCAAGTTGTACCATTGAACTTAATGGAGGTGAGTTTTCATTAGCCTTCTGAAATAAGCAAAGTAGATTTAAATAGTATTTTCGATGTTTTATAATTCTTTAAAATAAGTTAGTAAAGTTTATTTTAAGAAATCGAGAATTCGTTTAGGTGACATCACTTGAGACCGCCAAATGAGCCTTAGGAGCAAATCCGTGTAAACAAACTGACAACGATTGTCAATTGTGAGACTCAAGTCACAACTCTCGGTATGAGGCCGCTATATACATATAATTGTATATTGTGATACGTTTAGCCTCATCCGTACCCACTTTAGTAATATACATCCGTGGCGCAGTGTTGAAATACTCCAACACCACGAACATATACGTCTAAAGCGATAGTAATCCTAAATGGTCGAAGTGATGACACGGTGTTGAAATACTCCAATGTCCTCACCTTAAAAGGTACCCTCGGCACCAAGTGCGGTGTTGAAATACTCCAACACTGAGGCTCCGGTAAATGCGTTCCAAGTTCGACTTGAGATAGGATGGCACGAACTATCAGTTATTAAGAATTACCAAATAGGGATATTAATTAGTTTTAATATTTAATTATCGTCAGACACGAACGATAAACCCTATCACCACTCCGGACTAGTAAATTAACTTACCCTAATTAAAATTACTAAGTTGTCGCGAATGGCATATTGTGTGTTAAACAACATAAGGTCTTGATCTCGCTCGAGCCATACAAGCGAGATCATGAGGGATTAATTTAATTAAAATTAAATATGATAAACGGTGAACAACCAAGGAGGCAACTCTGTGCGTTCTTGGATTCGATTCAGCTCCCACTTGCTTCGACATCCCTTCGGCATGTGTCCAGTCTTCGAGTCTTGGTTTTTACAAAATTTACAATTACAAAAATAGTAACCTAGCTCTAGATTTTGTACAACTTTGAAACCCTAAAACCGGGTCCAATAAACCAAAATTCGAAATACATAAATGGGCCAAAACAATTGGGCCAACTAGAGAAAAAAAACAAACACGCCACGACATAAACAATTATGCAATTTTAAATAAGGGGTCGGCCGTAACACACAATAATAAAATTAAAAATAAACAAGTAAAATTAATTCTAATTCGCAATTTGGATTTAATTCGAAATTGCGAATTCTCGGTTACTAAAAAACCGGTTCTGGTTTGCACGCGGTAATAATGGCTCTGATACCACTGTTGGGATTTAAAGTGGATATCCTGGTTACCGATTTTAATTTTTCCGATCGTCAAGGTGCGATGGAACTCAAGCCGTGGACCTGAATATACTTGGGAGCGAGAGGATCAAATGAAGAAAAAGTATCCTCACTTGTTCGAGCAAACGTCCACGGAAACTCAAGGTATAATTTAATTTTGGGGACCAAAATTTCTTAACAGGAGGAGGATGTGACAACCCTAAAACTTTTTGCTTTCTTTCCCCAGCGACGATAGCAACGACGACAGCTGATGCTGCGAACGCTACGACACAAGAACAATTTTCGGGACGAAAATTCCAATTTCAGGGGAATGATGTGACACCCGAGAATTTCAAGGTTAACTTCCGTTAGACAAGTCCGTTAGTTACGATTATAAGTGTTAACTTAGTAACTAATGCTTAACTAGGCCGAATACGTCCACGACCTTTGGTTGATCACCGAACCCGTCCATATGTGTTATGTGTTCATCATTGATTGTCTTTATGTGCAATGTGATTTAAATACATGACTTATTATTGTGAATAGCATGATTAATTGTAAATACTTGATTATGTGAAAATTGACCTGTTTTGGTAGCCAGCGAAACTAACGGGCGAAACTATAGTGTCGCCCGGTAGCCAGCTAAGCTACCCGTTAACTCGTGACCAGAGCTAGTTTCGCCTGGCCAGCGAAACTGCCAGCGAAACTAGCCTCTGATATAAATAAACTTAATAAACCCTAGTAGCCTCATTTGCCTCATTTCACAACAAACACACACACACTCTTTTCTCCTGGAGATTCTGGTCAGCTAAGAAACCATCAAGAATCATCATCTCAGCCTTGAGACAACACCCATTTGGATCCTAGATCAAATCGTGAGTCTCCAAAAACCTTTCTTTATGTCTTTTCCTTGTGTTTTCTTTAAAAGCATGCTCAAACCCTCATGTAATTGCTTGATCTGCTAATATGTTGTCTAGGGATGCTAGTTTTATCATAAAGTCAGCAACTTTACGTTTAAAAACAAACCATGATGATGATTTATGCAATTTTGGTCATTTTAGGGTTTAGAAGTGTTTTTAGAGATTTGATGATTAAAATGCATGTTAAACGTGTTAAAGTTGCTTGATTTATGTTGGTAAATGCCTATGTATGCTAAATAATGAATTGCATGTAAGATCAGAAGCTGTTAGGTTGATTTTTAGGCAAATCCGTATGTTTTTCGCGACCAGCGAAACTGCGTGTTCTCTGGGCGAAACTAAGTAGCGAAACTATATCTCCTTCCAGCGACACTACCCAGCGAAACTATAGTGTCGCCGGGTAACCTGACCAGACCTGCTCGAACGAAACTACCGAGCGAAATACCTGAACGAAAGTTCAAACCAGTTTCCCTGCGAAACTAGGCTAGCGAAACTGCGTCAGCAGTTTCGGGCGAAACTAGCCTAGCGAAACTGTGTCACCGGGCATTGCCTAGCGAAAGTGCTGCCCGTGCACCTAGCGAAACTGCCTAGCGAAACTGTGCTAGCGAAACTAAGACCTGACCTAAAAACCAAACTTGTGAAATTTGCTTAAGTGTTATGCCATGACTTACATGATTATGCCATGATGAAACATGCTTGATATCTGATTTATATGAACCCTTGTTTATGATCAACCATTGGTGTCGTGTGTCGGTATGTCGAGTCATAGTTGCAACGTGCTATGTTATGGGCCATAGTGACGTTAAGTAAAGATTAGACACGAAACTAATACTTAAGACCTAAACGTGTTCTAGGTCTTCGTTAAACAAACAATATTTGGATTACTTGAAGTGTAGCAGTGCAACCAAAGGTGAGTGTCACTAACCCGCTTACTGTGAGTCCGTTTGGGCCACACCGAATAACTTAACGAAAAACAATGCTGATAAACTCTAGAGTGCTAGGCACCTACCGATGAACATGAGAACACGGGATGCTTGGCACCCACTTGATGAACTGAAGTGTTTTATGGGAAACACTTGTGAACTATGAACAAACTATTTTTCTGAAACAAAACTGAAAACGTTTTAATATGGCTAGTGTAGGTTAAAGTCTGAACCACATGATATCACATGTTTTCTAAGGATGCCTTATAACTTAAAAGTCCTCAACTAAAATTGTGCCATTAATTTGTGAAAGCGAGGGGATGTTGGGTAGATCTACTGGAGTTTGACAAACTCCGCCCCGTGGCACGGGGAGTGCACGGAGGAACAATATCAGCCTATTTGACCGTAGTCCCGGGGAGGACACGGGGGAGGCAAAAACCGCGATGACGTAGGTCCGCACCGTACGGGATGGCTCGGCCCCCACAAAATAAGTCAGCTTTGGTACAAACTTCCTTAGAGCATGGAACAACGGATTAGCTACCCGCGATATCGGTTGAGTCCTTTAACTTTACGGAACTAGTACATACCCGATGACGTAGGTCACGGACAAACCATTTATAAACTGAGATTTAATTACGAGCATTGCTTTTCACAAATAAATAACTTGTAAGTATACCTTGACACGAATTATGATTATGAGACCGGGCCAATGCATGACAAGCCCACTGTGAACTCACCAACCGTTAGGTTGACACTTGCGTGGTTTAAACTTTTGCAGATCGCTAAGGAGTATCCGCTGGAGGTTGGCATGGCACTAGAAGACCTTTGTTTTTGATTTAAACTAAATCGGGAATTTAAAACAATGTTAACTTTGTAAAGCACGTGGTTAGTGCTACAGGACTAATTATTTATTCCGCTGCGTATGTAATGTGAAGACTTTGATTTTATGACTATGTGTTTGGACTTTACCTTGATTCGTTTAGTATTTGTAACTAATGGTTGTGGATCCTGGTCTAGTCGCGCCCCTTAACGGTATAAACTCCGTTAGTGGTATTTTGGGGGTGTGACAGATTGGTATCAGAGCCATAAGTTGCAGAGAACTGGAATCATTTTTGAAAACGATTTGGAAACTGCAACTTGAAAACCTTGGTTACAAAACGAGTAAACAAATTCCCAAAGACAAAATTTTTACGTGCCAACCTGGGATACTCGCTCTGCTGTGTAAGTAAAGGCTTAATACGTATGTATATATATATATATATATAGATATATATGTATAGACCGTGTCTAAGTAGTCTAACGGAAGACCTTAGGAAATTTTCACACACGAATACGAAATGCGACCGCGAATACGCACACTACTCTGGGGAAAGCGACAACGAAACGATGCTACACGCTACGTCCTGATTTCTACCACGACGACTACGCCGACGGTGACTTTATGGGAAGCCGACCTTCGACGATAGCTACCTACGACTTTCGACGTTCCTCGACGACGCCTCCATTATGCACAAAATTTTTCTGGACTAATAGTGGGATAACGGGAACATGGCTAATATACATATTATGGGATATGTATAAAATATAACTGTGACTGAACATTGGCTACTTTAACTGTTCAGCAAGATGTCTGGAAGAGGAAACGGAAGAGGCAACATAAACATGACGCCTGCACAGCTGCAAGCGATGATTAATGAACATGTGCAAGCCGCGGTGGCAGCCGTCCAAGCTGCATATGCCGCACAGGGTAACTATTATGCCGGTTAAGGCACAAAGCGATTATATCATGACCTGTTTAATTTTAAAATCCGAACTATTTATGCATCAGGAAACCACCATCACTGCACGTTCAAGTCCTTCATGGACTGTAAGCCGATGACATTTTCCGGCGAAGAAGGAGCTGTAGGACTCCTTAGGTGGATTGAGAAGTCCGAAAAGGTTTTCTCCATGTGTAACTGCCCAGCTGAAAGCAAGGTGAAGTTTGCTACTGGTACCTTCGAAGGAGCTGCACTCTCCTGGTGGAACGCTGAAATTCAGATGGTTGGGCTAGACGCGGCTAATAACATGCAGTGGGCAGCGTTTAAGGAGCTGATCATGGAAGAATACTGTCCACGTGACCAAGTCAAGAAGCTTGAGGGTGAATTCCTGAATTTGAAGATGTCTGGGTCTGAAATCGAGCAGTACACCGCACGATATCATGAGTATGAGGTCCTATGCCCCACAATGGTCGATGCTGAGTTCAAACGCATTGAGCGTTATCTGGAAGGCCTCGCGCCTCAAATCAAAGGATTGGTGACTGCCAGCAACCCCGCGACCGTACAGCAAGCCATTCGTTTGGCTCACAAACTCACTGATCAAGAGGTCGAGAAAGGTACTCTACCTGCGAAAGCCACCGAGAAGACTGCCCTTAGTGGCAAGAGAAAAGCTGATGATGAAGCTCCTGAGAACTCAATGAATGTTCAGAGTGTTGGGAACAGCACTGGGAGGTCTTATAACTCCCAAGGTCAAAGCAAGAGGTCTGGGAATAACAGTGGCAACTACCGCCAGGGCGGAAATGGTCAGAGCAACTACAAGGGTAACCTACCCATGTGCAACAAATGCGGGAAACATCATGCTGGGACTTGCAGAAAGAGTCTGAGCTGTGAAAGGTGTGGTAAGGGAGGCCACGAAGCGAAAGACTGTTGGGCGATTCTGCCTGAGCAACAAAACCGCCCCAGAAGGAACAACAACAACAATCATGGGAACAACTATGGGAACAATCGGGGCAATGGAAACAATGGTCAGAACCAGAACAACAACAATGGGGGAGCCCGTGGCTGCTTTGAGTGTGGTGCTCAAGGTCACATTAAAAGAGACTGCCCTCAGCTGAGAAGACAAGGGAACGGCAATCAGGGAAATAACGGTGGGAATGGTAACGGTGGAGGTAATGGTAATGGGAATGGCAACGGAAATGGTAATAACGGGAATGGTGGAAATGGTAGAGGTCGAGCTTTCGTCATGGGCCAGGGTGAAGCTCGCAATGACGCCAACGTGATTAATGGTAAATTTATTTTGAACGGTTTCTTTGCTACTGTTTTATTTGATTCTGGTGCTGAAAGAAGCTTTATTTCCACTAAATTTGCTAGACTAATTAATGCTAAACCGATCGACTTAGATGCTAAATATGTGGTAGAACTAGCAAATGGTAAACTTCATGATACGACCCAGATAGTTAAGGGCTGTAAGTTAGAACTAGCTGGCCATACCCTAGGAATTGACCTTATGCCTTTCCCGATTGGTAGTTTCGACGTCATAGTAGGAATGGATTGGTTATCCGAAAACCGTGCCGAAATTCTGTGTCAAGAGAAAGTGGTTCGTATTCCGCTCGAAGACGGCAAAGTATTAACGGTTCAAGGTGAGAAAGGTGGAACAGTCACCGGCATTATTTCATTCCTTAAAGCTCAGAAATGCCTCCGTAAGGGTCACTTCGCGATTCTTGCAAACGTCACTGACACGACACATCCCGAGCGCAAAATTGATGATTACCCGATAGTTCGCGACTTCCAAGATGTATTTCCTGAAGATCTGCCTGGCTTGCCTCCATTTCGACAAGTTGAGTTTGGGATTGATTTGGCTCCAGGTGCCGCTCCGATTGCACGCGCTCCGTATCGTTTGGCTGTAAGCGAACTCAACGAACTCTCCGCACAACTTCAAGAGCTACTCGACAAGGGGTTTATTCGTCCCAGTTCGTCTCCATGGGGAGCTCCGGTATTGTTTGTTAAGAAGAAGGATGGAACGTTCCGAATGTGTATCGACTACCGAGAGCTTAACAAAGTTACGATCAAGAATCGGTATCCACTTCCTCGAATCGACGATCTCTTCGATCAACTGCAAGGTTCAAGCTACTACTCAAAGATCGATCTACGGTCTGGTTATCACCAACTTCGTGTTCGTGAAGAGGATGTTCCTAAGACTGCTTTCAGAACTCGGTATGGACACTACGAGTTCCTGGTTATGCCGTTTGGGCTAACCAATGCACCTGCTGTGTTTATGGACCTGATGAATCGAGTGTGCAAGCCGTACCTCGATAAGTTTGTGATAGTTTTCATCGACGATATTTTGATCTACTCCAAGTCAAAGGAAGAACACGAGGAGCATCTGCGACTTATATTGGAATTGCTCCGCAAGGAACAGCTTTATGCTAAGTTTTCGAAATGCGATTTTTGGATTCGCGAAGTCCAGTTTCTTGGACACATTGTCGACAAGAATGGGATTCATGTCGACCCTGCTAAAGTGGAAGCAATCAAGAATTGGTCTACCCCAAGAGCGCCAACTGAAATCCGACAATTTTTGGGACTTGCCGGATATTATCGAAGGTTCATCAAGGGTTTCTCACAAATAGCTCAACCCTTAACAGCTTTAACGCACAAAGGAGTGCAATATAGATGGGGTGAAAAAGAAGAACACGCGTTCCAAACGCTTAAAGACATGTTATGTTCAGCTCCAATTCTCGCGTTACCCGATGGAATTGACGACTTTGTGGTTTACTGCGATGCATCGATTCAAGGACTTGGTTGTGTGTTGATGCAACGGGACAAGGTAATTGCCTACGGGTCCAGGCAACTGAAGGATACTGAAAAGAACTACACGACTCATGATTTGGAATTAGGAGCCGTTGTCCATGCACTTAAGATTTGGAGACATTACCTCTATGGAACAAAGTGCACAATATTTACCGACCACAAGAGCTTACAACACATCTTTGATCAAAAGGATCTCAACATGCGACAACGACGGTGGGTCGAGTTACTAAATGACTATGATTTGGCAATTAAGTATCATCCTGGAAAAGCCAATGTTGTGGCTGATGCCTTGAGTCGAAAAGAGCACGAAAAGCCTCGAAGGGTACGAGCGCTACAACTTACTATTCACACGGGATTGCCGGATCGAATCCGTGACTGCCAACGAGAAGCTTTGAAAGCAGAAAACTTCGCAGCTGAAGCACTGCGTGGTGTAGATGGCCATTCTGAAGTTAAGTCCGATGGACTCACGTACTATAATGACAGAATCTGGATTCCTTTGTTTGGAAATCTCCGTGAGCTCGTGATGGACGAGGCTCACAAGTCAAGATACTCGGTACACCCCGGATCAGATAAAATGTATCAGGACTTGAAAAATCTTTATTGGTGGCCGAACATGAAAGCCGACATTGCTCGATATGTGGCTAAGTGTCTTAACATGCTCAAGAGTCAAGATTGAATACCAAAAGCCTTCTGGTTTACTACAACAACCAAAGATCCCAGAATGGAAATGGGAGGACATCTCCATGGATTTTGTAACGGGACTACCTCATCGATCAAATCAACCGGATGCGATTTGGGTTGTCATCGATCGGTTAACCAAATCTGCACATTTTATCCCGATGAAGGAAAGTGATAATATGGATAAATTAACAAAGCTGTACATCGATAAAATTGTGAAGCTTCACGGTGTGCCTAAGACTATCATTTCTGATCGAGATCCTCGATTTACTTCCCGGTTATGGCAATCAATGCAGGAAGCATTGGGAACCCGACTAGACATGAGTACAGCTTATCACCCGCAGACTGACGGTCAGACGGAACGAACGATTCAAACCTTAGAAGATATGCTCCGAGCTTGCGTCCTTGACTTTGGGAAAGATTGGGAGACTCACCTTCCACTGGTGGAGTTCTCTTACAACAATAGTTATCATTCAAGTATAGGTGCTGCACCTTTTGAAGCACTTTATGGCAGAAAATGTAGATCGCCCGTGTGTTGGGCTGAAACGGGTGAGAAAGGACTTACTGGACCGGAAGTCATCCATGATATGACCGAGCGAATTATTCAAATTAGGCAACGGCTAGCTGCAGCACGTGATCGACAAAAGAGTTATGCCGACAAACGCCGAAAACCTCTAAAGTTTGAGGTGGGTGACAAAGTATTGTTGAAGGTATCTCCCTGGAAGGGAGTGATACGCTTCGGGAAGCGTGGAAAGTTAAATCCTCGCTACATCGGTCCGTTTGAAATTATTGGGGAAGTAGGCCCGGTGGCCTACCGACTTCAACTCCCTGCTGAACTCGATGGAGTTCACAACGTGTTTCACGTTTCTAATCTAAAGAAATGTCTGGCTGAAGACACTGAAATAATTCCTCTGGAGGAATTGGAAATTGACGAACATCTGAGATTTATTGAGCAACCAGTAGAAATCATGGGACGCGAGGAGAAAGCCCTCAAACGTAGCAAGATTCCGATCGTCAAGGTGCGATGGAACTCAAGGCGTGGACCTGAATATACTTGGGAGCGAGAGGATCAAATGAAGAAAAAGTATCCTCACTTGTTCGAGCAAACGTCCACGGAAACTCAAGGTATAATTTAATTTTGGGGACCAAAATTCCTTAACAGGAGGAGGATGTGACAACCCTAAAACTTTTTGCTTTCTTTCCCCAGCGACGATAGCAACGACGACAGCTGATGCTGCGAACGCTACGACACAAGAATAATTTTCGGGACGAAAATTCCAATTTCAGGGGAATGATGTGACACCCGAGAATTTCAAGGTTAACTTCCGTTAGACAAGTCCGTTAGTTACGATTATAAGTGTTAACTTAGTAACTAATGCTTAACTAGGCCGAATACGTCCACGACCTTTGGTTGATCACCGAACCCGTCCATATGTGTTATGTGTTCATCATTGATTGTCTTTATGTGCAATGTGATTTAAATACATGACTTATTATTGTGAATAGCATGATTAATTGTAAATACTTGATTATGTGAAAATTGACCTGTTTTGGTAGCCAGCGAAACTAACGGGCGAAACTATAGTGTCGCCCGGTAGCCAGCTAAGCTACCCGTTAACTCGTGACCAGAGCTAGTTTCGCCTGGCCAGCGAAACTGCCAGCGAAACTAGCCTCTGATATAAATAAACTTAATAAACCCTAGTAGCCTCATTTGCCTCATTTCACAACAAACACACACACACTCTTTTCTCCTGGAGATTCTGGTCAGCTAAGAAACCATCAAGAATCATCATCTCAGCCTTGAGACAACACCCATTTGGATCCTAGATCAAATCGTGAGTCTCCAAAAACCTTTCTTTATGTCTTTTCCTTGTGTTTTCTTTAAAAGCATGCTCAAACCCTCATGTAATTGCTTGATCTGCTAATATGTTGTCTAGGGATGCTAGTTTTATCATAAAGTCAGCAACTTTACGTTTAAAAACAAACCATGATGATGATTTATGCAATTTTGGTCATTTTAGGGTTTAGAAGTGTTTTTAGAGATTTGATGATTAAAATGCATGTTAAACGTGTTAAAGTTGCTTGATTTATGTTGGTAAATGCCTATGTATGCTAAATAATGAATTGCATGTAAGATCAGAAGCTGTTAGGTTGATTTTTAGGCAAATCCGTATGTTTTTCGCGACCAGCGAAACTGCGTGTTCTCTGGGCGAAACTAAGTAGCGAAACTATATCTCCTTCCAGCGACACTACCCAGCGAAACTATAGTGTCGCCGGGTAACCTGACCAGACCTGCTCGAACGAAACTACCGAGCGAAATACCTGAACGAAAGTTCAAACCAGTTTCCCTGCGAAACTAGGCTAGCGAAACTGCGTCAGCAGTTTCGGGCGAAACTAGCCTAGCGAAACTGTGTCACCGGGCATTGCCTAGCGAAAGTGCTGCCCGTGCACCTAGCGAAACTGCCTAGCGAAACTGTGCTAGCGAAACTAAGACCTGACCTAAAAACCAAACTTGTGAAATTTGCTTAAGTGTTATGCCATGACTTACATGATTATGCCATGATGAAACATGCTTGATATCTGATTTATATGAACCCTTGTTTATGATCAACCATTGGTGTCGTGTGTCGGTATGTCGAGTCATAGTTGCAACGTGCTATGTTATGGGCCATAGTGACGTTAAGTAAAGATTAGACACGAAACTAATACTTAAGACCTAAACGTGTTCTAGGTCTTCGTTAAACAAACAATATTTGGATTACTTGAAGTGTAGCAGTGCAACCCAAGGTGAGTGTCACTAACCCGCTTACTGTGAGTCCGTTTGGGCCACACCGAATAACTTAACGAAAAACAATGCTGATAAACTCTAGAGTGCTAGGCACCTACCAATGAACAAGAGAACTCGGGATGCTCGGCACCCACTTGATGAACTGAAGTGTTTTATGGGAAACACTTGTGAACTATGAACAAACTATTTTTCTGAAACAAAACTGAAAACGTTTTAATATGGCTAGTGTAGGTTAAAGTCTGAACCACATGATATCACATGTTTTCTAAGGATGCCTTATAACTTAAAAGTCCTCAACTAAAATTGTGCCATTAATTTGTGAAAGCGAGGGGATGTTGGGTAGATCTACTGGAGTTTGACAAACTCCGCCCCGTGGCACGGGGAGTGCACGGAGGAACAATATCAGCCTATTTGACCGTAGTCCCGGGGAGGACACGGGGGAGGCAAAAACCGCGATGACGTAGGTCCGCACCGTACGGGATGGCTCGGCCCCCACAAAATAAGTCAGCTTTGGTACAAACTTCCTTAGAGCATGGAACAACGGATTAGCTACCCGCGATATCGGTTGAGTCCTTTAACTTTACGGAACTAGTACATACCCGATGACGTAGGTCACGGACAAACCATTTATAAACTGAGATTTAATTACGAGCATTGCTTTTCACAAATAAATAACTTGTAAGTATACCTTGATACGAATTATGTTTATGAGACCGGGCCAATGCATGACAAGCCCACTGTGAACTCACCAACCGTTAGGTTGACACTTGCGTGGTTTAAACTTTTGCAGATCGCTAAGGAGTATCCGCTGGAGGTTGGCATGGCACTAGAAGACCTTTGTTTTTGTTTAAACTAAATCGGGAATTTAAAAATGTTAACTTTGTAAAGCACGTGGTTAGTGCTACAAGACTAATTATTTATTCCGCTGCGTATGTATGTGAAACTTTATTTTATGACTATGTGTTTGGACTTTACTTTGATTCGTTTAGTATTTGTAACTAATGGTTGTGGATCCTGGTCTAGTCGCGCCCCTTAACGGTATAAACTCCGTTAGTGGTATTTTGGGGGTGTGACAGATTGGTATCAGAGCCATAAGTTGCAGAGAACTGGAATCATTTTTGAAAACAGTTTGGAAACTGCAACTTGAAAACCTTGGTTACAAAACGAGTAAACAAATTCCCAAAGACAAAATTTTTACGTGCGTTTTTAGCCGAATTAATTTTGTCATTTTAATTAAATAAATAATCAAGTATTTATTTAATTGACCACATAGTTCGTTTTCATACTAATTAACAATCAACTAGATTTACTGTCCGTTGACCCGGGTGGATTTATAGTCCATACAAGCGAGATCATGAGGGATTAATTTAATTAAAATTAAATACGATAAACAGTGAACAATCAAGGAGGAAACTCTGTGTGTTCTTGGATCCGATTCAGCTCCCACTTGCTTCGACATCCCTTCGGCGTGTGTCTAGTCTTCGAGTCTTTGTTTTTACAACCTTCACATTTACAAAAATGGTAACCTAGCTCTAGATTTTGTACAACTTTGAAACCCTAAAACCGGGTCCAATAAACCAAAATTTGAAATACATAAATAGGCCAAAACAATTGGGCCAACCAGAGAAAAAAATAAACACGCCACGACATAAACAATTATGCAATTTTAAATAAGGGGTCGGCTGTAACATACAATGATAAAACTTTATATAATTAATATTAAACAAGTAAAATTAATTCTAATTCGCAATTTGGATTTAATTCGAAATTGCGAATTCCCAGTTACTAAAAAACCGGTTCTGGTTTGCGCGAGGTGATAATGGCTCTGATACCACTGTTGGGATTTACAGTGGATATCCGGGTTACCGATTTTAATTTTTTTTATTAAACCGATTAAATATAAATTAATACTATATTAATTTGGCAGCGGAAACGATTTAAATAAAACACGCGAATACGATAGCAACAGGATCAATCACCGTACACAACAAACACAGAAAAATATTTATTCAAAATAAATAAATAAAATTAATATCTAATTAATTTAGATATACCTTTGCGGGATCCGAACAACCGCTCGAGACACCCGGATTCAACGGACTGTCGCTGGTACGAACTGAGACGTCCGACTCGAACCTGCTAGACAGATCGTCAATGGTGGCGGAGGCCATCGGCGGTGGCGGGGGCAATGGTGGCGGCGGTGGTAGGGTTACCATGGGTGGTGATGACAAAACCTTCTCCACCGGGATCACGACAGGAACGGTCCCTACGAAGATCTCGTCACCGGTGACAGACGG